>JBAMCF010001008.1:0-147142 GCA_037075285.1 Drosophila lutescens
CGAATTAATTTGACCAATTTTTTGATAAAGACAAATATTGATATAGAGATAATTTAATATATTTTCCATGGGGGCGTTATGACACTTTCATGAGTGACCTTATTGCACCCTTATTTTAGTGCATGATTCCGACCCTAAATAACACCAGAGAAATAACAGAGAACGCTATAGTCGAGTACTTCGACTATCAGATATCTGTTACTCAGCTAAAGGGACGTGCTATCGGCAGAACTTCGCGAGTACCATCAGTTACAAAAACAAAGTTCTACCAATTTTGGTAAAAACAAAGAAGTGCGCAAAGATGATTTCGAAAAACCCAAAAACAACTATCACAGCAAAACCGTTACAAAAAGTGTAAGTGCTCTGTGCAGCGGGCGACAGCCCAAGCACAATAACAATGCATCGACCACCTGACTTAGATTACCTTGCACTGGGTTAAAAAACAACAACAATTTTTTAACCGAAATTTGTTACAATCACCAGAACAGACAATGAGACATTTGAAAAAGTTTCTGTATTTATAATAAAAAAAGTTATTGACTTCACCTGCGGGGGCGAAGTTGAAGCCTGTAATAAAACCAGAAACGGAACCCAATTAGTTAAAACCAAAAGTTTAACACAGGCAGAAAAACTATTAAAACTTACGAAATTCCACAACTTCACGGTATCAGTTACTAAACATGGAACTTTGAATTCCTCGAAAGGAGTAATATACTCAAACGAACTACGCTGTGTAGACGAATCGGATATATTAAATGAGCTTATGTTTAAATAGGTCAACAATGTCGAAAAAATACTCATCGAAAATAACAATGTTGTTATAATAATGTTATAACAAAGACTTGTAATTGTCACCATCTCTTCAACGACTCTCCCCGATACTTTAATGATAGGATACGAAAGAGTAAAAGTTCGCCCACATATCCCACGCCCATTGTAATGCCGTAACTGCCACAAGATTGGACACAGTACGAAAGCGTGCAAGATCCCCACCAAAGCCTGCAGCAACTTCTCAGGAGAAGTACACACGACAGACGACACTGAATGCGACAAACACAAGTTTTGCATAAATTGCAAATACGACATAAACAACCAATTCAACCACAGTCCAATCGATAAAGCCTGCCCAGCTTTTATTAAACAAAAAGAAATCATAACAATAAAAACACTACAAAAAGTTGACTTCAAAACCGCTAGAAGAATTTATCACATGCGCCACACCCACCAATCTACCCCGTACTCCAAGATAACATCCATCCAACAACCGGCAATCAACGCAAACCAAGTTAAAAAGACTGCCAGCACCGAAGGACCCACCAGCACTAACACCAACCGTCAAATAAGGACCTACGACGACGTCATGGATCCCCTACCCAGCACTGCGTCTAAGAT
The DNA here is from genome assembly GCA_037075285.1 of Drosophila lutescens. Taxonomy (NCBI): domain Eukaryota; kingdom Metazoa; phylum Arthropoda; class Insecta; order Diptera; family Drosophilidae; genus Drosophila; species Drosophila lutescens. The sequence continues at coordinate 1,393 of JBAMCF010001008.1, forward strand.
CACCAAGCAAAGAACCAATCCCGACATCGAAGATATGGATACTGAAACTTCCACAGAAGTCACTGCTACCCATCCCAAAAAAACTTCTTTTGAATCCGATCGTAAGCTTAGAAGCCAAACTAAATACAAAGCTAATGTAATATCCAAATCCTCCCTTAAAGCCAAAGACAAATCAGAGAAAACAAAGCCCATAAATTAGCTAACGAATTAAGCAGATTAGCCAATCGCAACAGCTCTGAAGAAGAGCTTTAAATAGATTTTTAGTTTATTATTGCAATTAATCGAAATGTTATTAATCCTTCAATGGAACTGTAACGGCTACCAAAACAACTACGACCAACTCCAATTACTATTAAAACGCTATAACCCAAAAGCCATCTGCCTACAAGAAACCCATTTACACTCCCTTCACAACATTCCCATCTCTATCAACTTTACCCTTATACATGAAAACACATCAAACAATTCACACGGTGGAGTAGGAATACTTATCCACAATTCGATACAGCACGAACCATTAAGTCTTAACCACGATTTTGATTCTGTTGGAGTAATAATTCACTCCAAGCAAAAGATACGTCTTATATCCTCGTATATTGCCCCACACAAGAAGTTTGGGTAATAGTCTAGAAGAGGGGCCTGAGCACCAAAAACCGCGAAAAAATTACCCTCAATGGACTGCGATTTCTTAGGAATTTTTTTTTTTTTTTTTTGTATTAAACGGTATTTTATTTATCGAATCTTCTCTCTTAGAGACTAACGACAAGTTTGCAAATCTTAATCTAGTTTATATATTTAAATTAATTAAAAATTAATTATTTAGAATAACGGCCCTAACTACTGTTGCTGGGTGGGGAGGTCTCTTCGCCGGAGTCGTGTATAGCTTGTGGTCCAGATTAGAGACCGCGCAAGGTCATTAGGATGGGCCTGGAGCTTGAGATTATACTTTGCTTTCGCTTTGTCGAGTTCGTCTTTAACTAAACCTACGTTTAGATCTTTATGAATATTTTCATTCCGTATATACCACGGTGCTCCTGTTATAGTTCTCAATATCTTTGATTGAGCTCTCTGGATTATTTCTAAGTTGCTGGCACATGCGTTTCCCCATAGCTCGGAGCCATATATGTCCCAATTGGTTTTAGGACTTCATTATACAAAAGTATTTTGTACTCTAATTTTAGTGGCGAGCGGGCGTTAATTAGCTAATGTAGATTGCTGGCTTTAAATTTTAAATGATTTCTCTTAGCTTCGATATGTTGATGCCAAGTGAGTCGTCTATCCAGGTTGACTCCTAGATATGTTACTTCAGTTGTTTGTGGCATAATAATGTGGTTCAGGGATAGTGGAGGGCAGGTTTGCCTGTTTAGGGTAAAAGTATCATGTTTACATTTTTGTTCGTTAACGTTTATGCGCCAGTCTGCTAGCCATTGTTCTAGAAGCACGAGGTGATCTACTAGGTGTTGTGTTGCTCTAAGAGGATGGCAGTATCATCAGCAAAGGTTAAGGTTGTTGTATAAATAATATACAATGTCGGCCCAAGCACACTTCCTTGGGGTACTCCAGCTTTTATTGGATGATAATCAGAGAGGAAATCTTTGCATCGCACTGCAAAGCTTCTTTTCTGTATGTAGGACTCCAAAATTGTATGGGTGCTTTGTGGAAGCATTAATCTGATTTTATGAATTAAGCCGTCCAGCCACACGCGGTCGAAGGCCTGTGCGACATCCAGAAAGACAACGGAGCAATATTCTCGCCTTTCAAATGCATTTCGTATCTCGGAGGTTATCCGGTTCACTTGTTCAATAGTTCCGTGTTCTTCACGAAATCCGAATTGGTGCATTGGTATTGCATTGTGGGCTTGTAAGTATTGCTTGATGCGACTGAGGAGCAGCTTTTCAAATATCTTTGATAGGCACGGCAGAAGGCTGATTGGCCTATATGACGATGGCTGGGACTTGTCCTTTCCGACTTTATGGATCATTATGATGACAGACTTCCTCCATTGTTGAGGATAATATCCAGAATTAATCATGCTGTTAAATATTATGGTTAGAAGATGTATTGTACACTTTGGCAGTTCTATAATCATTTTTGGGGTGATGAGATCGTGACCCGGCGCTTTCTTTTTGTCTTGGGACTGTATGATTCTTGTAACTTCTTCTGGATGTAATATAATTTGCGGGCTAGCTTTAGGATTGCACAAAGCTATTCGTTGCTGGAAGTGGTTTGAAGACATTTTCTAAATGGAGGGCAAATGTATTCGCCCTCTCTTCGTTGCTGCGGGCCCAAGTTCCTGTTTGCGTATGTAGGGGTGATTCACTTTCTATTGGTGGACATATGCCTGACTTAGCTTTCCACAGTGGATATCGTTTGCTTTTTAATGAGAGTTGCTTCATAAAGGATAGTTCATCTCTATTTTTCTCAGCTTCTAATGCTTTGCGGAGTATGCAGTTGGCTATTTTTAGGCGCTCCTTGGAGGCTGGGGATCTATGGGCTTGCCACTCTCGACGAAGCCTTCTCTTATTGTATAGCAGTTCTTCGATGTGCCTAGAAGCACGTCTGCTGTTAAATGGTTTATTAGATGTTATAGGTTGCTTGGAATGTTGTGCAGCCAGTGTAATAACATTCACTAACGCTTCAACTGAATTGTCGAGGTCTTCTTCACAGGAAATGTTTGGGCAGTCATTAATATGGGTACTTACATACTTTCTGTATTTGAGCCGGTCTGTTTTACCAGTAGTTAGAGAATGTGGGCGTTCTGTAACCTGAGGATGGTCGTAGAGGGGAAGCAAGATGGGCGAATGATCTGATGAAAGATCTGATAAGTGCTCCACACGAACATGAGCCTGCGGCACTCTTCTTGTGATAGCAAAATCAATCAGGTCAGGATTGTTATTTGGATCTGTTGGCCAATATGTAGGCTTACCCGGAGAAATAAAGTCAAGCTTGTTTCGTGGAGTTATTATCGCGTTGTAAAGTTGTTTTCCCTTGGGGTTGATGAGTCGAGATCCCCAGTGGATGTGCTTTGCATTGTAGTCACCAGCTGCTATAAAGCGGTCACCCAATACATCGAAGAAGTTTAGGAATTCTGATTCGGTGATATCGAAGCGCGGTGGGCAGTATATAGAGGCTAGGTTTAGGTAGCCGCTTTGGGTTTCGAGGTGTACTGCTGTTGCTTTGATATAAGTCGTAGCGAATGATGGCATCTCGTAATGCCGAATGCGATTCCTTATCAGAATTCCAGTACCTAGCCTTCCCAACAGGATGATTTGTCGAATAAAATGTATAGCCAGTAAGATGAAAATAGTTTTTATTTGTTAAGTGAGTCTCTAAAATGAGCATGGCGTCAATGTCATATTGGTCAAGGAACTGCATAAGCTCGTATTTGTGCAGCGAAATGCCATTCGCATTCCAGAAAGATATTTTAAGAGTAATCATCTAAGATTTTTGTTTGACTAGAAGCTCCAGGAGGAGATTTTGAGTGCGTTTGCTGCATAGCTCCCATTGTTTTTGTTATAGTTGCCAGCATTAATTATATACCAATAGGTAATTGGGATGTGTTTACGCAGATACTTTCCGAAGTATGGTTCGATGCCTGTTGCTCCAACAATCCTGGAGTGGTTTGTTTAAATGTAGGTGTTGGAACTGAAGCGTAAGACCCGTTGTTGTAGCTCAGCGCCTGAGCAAAAGAGACTCCCGGTGTCGTTGTTGATGGTATGTATGGAAGATTTTGGCGGATGGCTGGGTTTCTAGCTGCAGTTATTTTTTGGGTTAGGCGGTTTCTTATCTCCTTATAAATACGGCAACCTCTGTAGTTGGCCGTGTGGTTTTCCCCACAGTTGCTACATTTTTTGGCAGATTGGTTCTCCGTATTTAGAGGACAGTCCATAGTTAAATGTGCATCCCCGCAGACAACGCAGACTGCGCGAAGTTTGCAGTATTTTCTCGTATGATCATATTCTTGACAATTCGTACATTGGACGGGTCCATTCCGTTTATGGGGTTCCTCAACCGTGATTCTGCGGTGCAATAGATATTGAAGCTTGTAGATTGGGTGAACTTCATTTTTATTTGAAGGCATATTTTTAGGCGTCAGTTCTATCTTGAACAATGGCTGGGGAATTATGTATCTGTTTATTATGTTTATAGCCGTTTTCAATGGTTGGAACTGTTGATTCAATTCCTTTGATAACTACTTGTAGGCCTTTGCTACTTTTGAGTTGGTAGGTATAGTAATAGGTTTTTCCCTCATCTAGGTACTTGGCCACTGATCGATAATCTTGTTCGTCGTTTACCTGAATTTTGGTTTCATTTATGTTACCTCTTTTAATAGAAGTGACATAGAACTTGTTAGCTCCAATAAGGTCAGTTATTCTTTTGACTAGCTCAGCACAATTTCCGTGACGAACATATATGGGTGGTGGCCTTGGTTTCTTAGCCGTGGTTGTTTGAGTGGCAGCATTATCTTCGTTTGTGTCACTAAGAAACGAAAATCTGTTATTGGTCAGCGGATTTTTCGGGACAATGCTAGTATTTGATTTTGATACTTTTGAGGCGTTGGTTTTTTTTATAAGATTGCGGGCCTAATTTTCTTTTTATTTGCACATAGCGATCGATTCCAGTTTGTATTAACGTTCCGTTAGCATTTTTTGTAATTTTTTGTTGGAGGAAGGGGAGAACTGACGATGCCGGGAGCTGAGTGACTGCAGTAGATGTAGTTGTTGTTGTGTTGGTTGTTGTTGTTAGTGTCGAAGTCACAGTGGTAAATACGGGCATTGTGCTGGTAGTTGTTGTTATTTTGTTTGTAAGGTCGTGGGGGTCGGGGGACGGGCATTGGGCACTCCACGGCTCATTGGGTGCTGTGCCGCTTGCACATAGTAATGCAGGGGAGAGCGAGCGAGCTCTCGCTGTGTTCACTTGCAATGTTGCAGTTTTCGTTGGTACTATTGACTTATCAGCTCGTATACAAAAGTAAGCGTCGTTCTGATTTCTGATTGACGAAAGTCGACGTTCGTCTTGTTGTTGTTGCCGAGCTGTGCTCATTTTAATTATATTTCAAAGCTTGCGCTCTGACACGTTGGCTTTTAATCTATAATTTATAGTTTATATTAGTATTTTATCACACTAATCTTAAAATTTTCATGGCCAACACGAGCACTGGTACCCATGCCTACCCAGAGCGTCTTTTCGCGAATTAAGTTCGGTTATTTTCAAAAATACGTCTGATGTCGTTGACAGTTTGCTTTGCCTCGGAATTAACGTGCATAAGATTATTGGAGGAAATGCATGCTTCTCTTGTAATTCCATTTCAATGTTGCGTGTTTTGCTATAAAAACAACGTAGCATTTTCTAGGATTTCGAGGTGTTTTGTGAAATCTTGCTATAAAAAACATATAGGCTTTCCGTTGTTGTCAAAATAATAAGCGTTCGAAAAAATTCCTTAAGAACTGGAGTGACCATGGATGACCAAGACCTTTAGGTGAATCTGAAGAAATCGCGGTTCAAGGAGGATTATCTACTTTAACCCTTTTCACGGTCTTACCCGTTATAAAACCTTTAATTTTTATATTTAAAAAGAAAATCGTAGAAAAGGCTACGCCAATAATGTACGCATTTTATAATCCAAACCGCAATACAAGTATTAAAAAAATTAAAAGAAGAAGTGCTATGCGCCGCAGGCAAAAACTATTTTAAAAAAAACGCGCGACGCATTTATTGCATTCCTTGGACCGCGATTTCTAGAACTTAACTTTCATAATAATTGAAAAGGTGGCAGCTAAGTGGCGTAGCTTGATAGCTGCTGCTTTGATGATGGAGAAAATGCTGGCGTAGCGCTGTGGGGCTATTGCTGGCGGGTGCGGTGATGATGTTGATGATGAGGATGTCGATGCTGATGGTGAGGATGTCGTTGATGACTTCGATGAGGCTGAAGATGATGAGGATGCCGAGGATTACGCTCGGTTCCACTGCTAGAGGGTCGATGAGTGTGACAAGAAAAACTAAGAAAAAATGCGGAGCTTTTGTCTTCTCGGTTCAACGTTTTTATTCGAAGTGGCCGGAAACTCTTGTAAAGGTCGAGTCCCCAGTTTTGGTCTTTTTTTATTTAGGAATGGTGAGATAGGAACACTTGGTTTAATAAAACAATATAGAATTATAGGCTATTTACATGATTATAGGCTATTTACATGATTATAGGCTTTGAAGTGTTTACAATGATTTATTTCAAGGGTTAGCGTGCGCTAACATGCCGCCCCCCCTGCCGGATGGCGGTTTTAAGCTTGGTAAGGCTTTTGATGGCTTCCTGCAGCTGGCGAAGCGTCTGAGATGGTGAGATACTGCGTCTCGGAGGGCGGCGTTCGGAAGTGTTCCTTGTTTTGGAACGACTCGCTCGAACGGGTCGGTTGATGCTTGGTGGAGAGCTGTCCTTTCGTGGGCTGCGCGGTTGACGTCCTTCCTTCTTTGATGCTTCTGGAGCTTCCGTGGTGGTGTAGCCGTGGTGCAGCAAAGTGTGATGCAGGTCTCCACACTTGTGACACACCTCTTTGGAATCGCATTGATGCACGCGATGTGTGGTGGCCAGGCAATTTGAGCAGTAGCCCATTCTTCGTGCGGCGCGACGGCGTTCCAGGATGCTCAGCTTGATGAATTTAGCGCATACGCGCAAAGGATGACCTTTGTGGCACATGCGGCACTTGTACATCTACGGAATTAATTACGGAATTAGTATGGTTGTATAAATGAGACAACTTTAACAGAGAGATAGAGAGAATGGGGTAGGATTTCGGTTATTGTTCAACCGAGGATGGGTTGTCTTTGATTGGGAGAGGCACGAGTTTTACAATGGGTCGCGTGAGCGGTCCAGTTTGGGTTTGGAGGTCCACTGTGCGCGTATTTTGGTCTTTGCTTGGATGTAAGCGAATGACTCTTCCAAGACGCCAATGTGTGGGTGGGCAGGCGTCGTCCTTGATAATGACAATGTCATTAACTGAAAGGTTGGCTTTTGGTTGCTTCCATTTATACCTTCGGTGGAGTTCATGAAGGTACTCATGTCGCCATGAGAATTAAGAACGGCCTCTATTTTCGCAAGTAATGTGGCAAACTCCTCGAATGTGAATATTCTAGTACCTGCGGTTCGAGTGAAATGCTTTTTGAAGCTCTTAACGGCAGCTTCCCAGAGTCCACCCATATGGGGAGCATGGGGGGGTATGAATTGCCACTCTAGTTCACGACTGCTGTAAAGGCTGGAAACCTGATCAATTGCAGATCTCATGAACTCTGCGAAGTTTTTTGTCAGTTCTCTACTGGCGCCAAGGAAATTTCGGCCATTGTCTGACACAACCTTTTTTGGGATGCCTCTACGGCTGACAAAGCGTTCGAATGCTTGCAAGAAGGCCTTCGAACTAAGTTCTGAGACGGCTTCCAAGTGGACCGCTTTGGTGGAGAAGCATACGAACACGGAAACGTAGCCTTTGAGAACTACCTTGGTTCGTATATTGGAGGCTTTTAAATTAAATGGACCTGCAAAGTCAACTCCGGTTATAGTGAACGCGGGAGAAAAGTGTGTTCTTTCGGGGGAAGTGCGGCCATAATTTGATTTTTGGTCACTTGTTTAAAACGCGTACATGTTATACATTTGCGAATGGATGCTTTAACGAGATTGGCTAGTTTGGGGATAAAGAATTCTTGCCGAATTGCTCTTAGCATCAGCTGGTTTTGAGCATGAAGAAGAGTGCTGTGGATGAAATCGATAAACAGGGTGGTAAGTTTCGATTTGGGTGGTAATAGTGTGGGAAATCGTTCCTTGTAAGGTATGTTTGCGTTGGCTAATCTACTATTGATCCTAATTTGCCCAACGGAATCAATGATGGGGCATAAAGTACTTAACGTGCTTTTGTTGGAGATAGGATGTTGATTGAGTAACTGATCATACTCTTTGGGATAGAAAAAGCGTTGTGCTGCTATAATAAGCCTAGTTTTGGCGTCTTTGATCTGGAGAGCACTGTCTTTGGGAGCTGCGGGATTTGCTTGATACCAACGCATAATTCGTGCTGCTGCTCGTAGTGCTCGCGAGTAAGTCGTGAATTGTTCACATATATCAGAGTTTTCAGATTCCGTGAAAAACTGCTGAACCTTCTTCTGTTCTGGAGGAGTGATAGCAGGAGCTTGGCTGCAAGGCCAATTTTCCTCTGGGATTGATAGCCATTTTGGCCCGTGCCACCATAATAGCGAGTCTTTGAGTTCGGTGGGGGTACAGCCGCGGGTGCCTAGATCGGCCGGGTTATCGTGGAATTTTACGTGGCTCCATTTGGCATTGTGAGTTTTTTCTTGTATGGCGGCCGTACGATTTGCGACAAACGTTTTCCATGTACCTGGTGGTTTTTCCAGCCATGCTAGGACGATGGTGGAATCCGACCACAAGAAGGTTTTTAGCTCGGGAAGTTGCGTTGTCTTGAATGTATGTTGCACTAGCCGTGCCAAGAGATGTGCGCCGCATAATTCTAAGCGTGGCAAGCTTACTGCTTTGAGTGGCGCAACCTTGGTTTTCGCAACTAAGAAATGGGATTGGGCGGGTGATCCAGCGTAACTAGATCGAATGTATATTGCGGCACAATATGCTTTTTCTGATGCGTCCGAAAATCCGTGCAATTGGATGTCTTGCGTTGGCTCGTATCCTACCCATCTGGGTATGCTGATGGTCTTTATATTTGGTAAAACTTCGAGAAATTTGTTCCAAGTGGTCAATGTAGTTGGCTTGACACACTCGTCCCAGTCTTGACCTTCTTTCCAAAGAGATTGGAGCAGCAGTTTCGCGTGGATTACGATAGGCGTAAGCCATCCTGCCGGGTCGAACAAAGTGGATGCGTGGGATAGCATTGCTCTTTTGGTGATGGTTTTGCTTGGAGTGTATGCTTTTATATTGTATTGGAACACGTCATTCTGTGCGTCCCATTTTATTCCTAGCGTCTTGGTCGTACTTGCTTCGGACACCTCCAAAAATTCGGTATCTAACCGGTCTGCAACAGCTATATTCTCCAACAGCTTGATGTGATTTGCAGTGTTCTTTTTGAGGAGAAATCCTGCGGATTTTAGCGACGCGATAAGTTGGCTTTGTGCATTTTTAGCGTCCTCGAGAGTGTGAGCACCGGCAAGTATGTCGTCGACATAAGTTTCCTGTAGCAGGATTTGGCTTGCCCTAGGGTATTTTTCTTTACAATCCGTAGCTAGCTGTTGTAGCGTGCGAATTGCTAGGAACGGAGCGCAGTTGACTCCGAATGTGACCGTATTCAGCTGGAAATCTTTCATGATTGCTGATTGTTTGGGACGGAATATTAGACGCTGGAATGGGCGATCGTCCGGATGGACTAAAATTTGCCTGTACATTTTTTCAATGTCGCCGTTAAACACGAATTTGTACAGTCTCCAATTGAGTAAGATGCCTAAAAGGTCCCCTTGGAGAACGGGGCCTTTATGGAGAACATCGTTTAATGCAAATTGAGAATGGGTTTTACGCGATGCGTTAAATACCACGCGTAATTTGGTGGATTTACTTTCGGGCCGGACGACCGCATGGTGAGGAAGGTAAAACGAGAGATATTGATTTTTCTGAATGATTTCCATGGGTGGAACTTCTGTCATGTGACCTAGGTCAATGTACTCTTGAAGGACTCGGGAGTATTCCAAATTTATGGCCTCGTCTTTAAGCAATGTTTTGTAGAGCCGAGCGTATTGCCCCATAGCGAAATTTCTGGAAGAACCTAGGGACATGGTATTGGGGAATTCACTTTTGAACGGGAGGCGCACCATATATCTACCATCCGGTAACCTTTGAGTAGTGTTGACGTAATGGGTTTCGCAATTTTCGTCCACCTCGGTTACGGTTTTGGCTACGGATATTTCTTCGAGTTCCCAAAATTTTTGTAGCTGTTTTCCTACGTCTGCTGTGTCTTCTTCCACTAGAGTTGAAAAAGCATAGGCTGTGGAGGTGTTGGGGAGTGGACCACTAATTAACCACCCGAACACCGTGAGCTGAGCGAGTAGATTGTTGTCTAGGGGAGTTGTTATGCCTTCTAGAAATATCTGGGGAGTGATGTCGCTTCCTAGTACTATGTCAATTTCTGCAGCGGTTGAAAAGTTGGGATCTGCCAGATTTAATGGATCTAGACTTGGGGATTTTGGTTTCGTAACGGAAACAGACGGGAGAAGATTGGTTAGTCGTTTGAGTACGATAGCCTCAACTGGTATAGAGCACAGATCTTCCCCGTTGGTGAGTTTAAATTTGCATATTTTGGACGATGAACTGACGTAATGACCTCCGATCCCTGAAATATTTGAGTGGCATTTTATGGTCGGCAAACTGACGCGTTTTTGAGCCTTTTCAGTGATAAATGACCTTTGGGAGCCTGGGTCGATCAAAGCTCGCATACGAATAAGTTCGCCTTTATAGGGAATGTAGACTATCGCGGTGGGTAATATCACGTTCGGATTTTGACCCGCGTAGTGTGCGTCGACTACCTGGGATTCTTGCTGTCGAGGCGGGAAATGCAGCAGAGTATGATGTTGCTTATTGCATGTGATGCATGTTTTTAAACTTTTGGTGAGTTTAAATTTGCATATTTTGGACGATGAACTGACGTAATGACCTCCGATCCCTGAAATATTTGAGTGGCATTTTATGGTCGGCAAACTGACGCGTTTTTGAGCCTTTTCAGTGATAAATGACCTTTGGGAGCCTGGGTCGATCAAAGCTCGCATACGAATAAGTTCGCCTTTATAGGGAATGTAGACTATCGCGGTGGGTAATATCACGTTCGGATTTTGACCCGCGTAGTGTGCGTCGACTACCTGGGATTCTTGCTGTCGAGGCGGGAAATGCAGCAGAGTATGATGTTGCTTATTGCATGTGATGCATGTTTTTAAACTTTATTGCGTGGTTGGAAGCCAAACAATTGATGCATATTTTTGCAACTTGATAGCGGTCTTTGGGTGACAGATTTTTAAATTCTGCACATTGGCGTATGTGGTGTGAACTTTTGCAGTATTTGCATGAAGTGTCTGTAGTAGCTGCGTGAGCTAAAGTGGGAATTTTGGTGTGAAACTTTGCCTGGGTTGGAACAAAATTTTTTATTGGATTGATGGCAGACAGACGTTCGAGTACTTCTATACGGGACGTAAGGAAGGTTGTTAATTGGGACCATGTTGGCAAATCTTTTCTGGAATCTAGTGACTGTTCCCATAGGGAGAGTGTCTGCTGAGGTAATTTGGATGAGGTGTGATATACTAGGAAGGGATCCCAGTCGACAGTGGAGACTTGCTGCGCTGATAAAACTGCCAGGCAGCTTGTAATGGTAGCTTGGAATTTCTGGATATCCTTGCTATCTTCGGAACTAATCCGTTTTAGATCGAAAATGTTTTTGAGTTGGGTATCTACAATGAGTCTTTTGTTTTCGAATCTCGTGCTAAGCGCTTCCCAGGCTGGATAAAAATTTTCATCGCATAAGGGAAAGCGCTTTACAATTGTGCCTGCTTCCCCATGCGTTTTATGTCGCAGGTGATAAAGCTTTTGGGCTGATGTAAGCTTGGGATGATTGGTGTAGACTGCTGTGAACATGTCCCTGAACGAGGGCCAGTCTTCATAGTTGCCATGGAATGGCTCTGTGTCACATGGTGGAACCTTAATGTGACTTGAGTTAGAGAGCTCATTGCCAAATCCGCTTAGGTTGCTCTGATTTGGAGATGGATTTACTACTGAACTCTCGACAAGAAACCCTTTGAGAGAAGCTTTGACGCGGAACAGTTCGTCTTCACATACGTTGAAATGCTGTGTTGCGATATTCGCTAGTTCGTCGTTTTCTTCGCCTGAGGTTAAAGCGGTTTTAAAATCTCGATCAACCTGCTCAAACAAAGTGTCTACACGAGCGATACATTCCTTTACGGTTGTCTCTGTTCTGTTAAGTGTTTGAGCTTTTTCGCAAAACTGAAGAAAACGGTTTTTTGAGAAGTTGAATGCCCGATATTCAGTCATTTTTCTGATTGTGTGATCAAATTGAGAGCGAAAGGACTAGCCGGAGGCTTGTGATTCGAGAGTGAAAGGATTAGCCGGAGGCCCGTGTTGTGATTCGAGAGCGAAAGGATTAGCCGGAGGCTTGTGTTGTGATTCGAGAGCGAAAGGATTAGCCGGAGGCTTGTGATTCGAGAGTGAAAGGATTAGCCGGAGGCGCGTGTTGTGATTCGAGAGCGAAAGGATTAGCCGGAGGCTTGTGTTGTGATTCGAGAGCGAAAGGATTAGCCGGAGGCTTGTGATTCGAGAGTGAACGGATTAGCCGGAGGCTTGTGTTAAGGTGGAATATTGAGAATAGTAGAATAGAATAGGAGCCTATGTGTCTACTTACAGATTTACTTAACCTTGTTTTCTACACTTTGGTCTTGTTCGAAACTGGCCTTATCACTCTTGATGTAGGCAAGCCTATAATAATTGCTTAGTGTATGACGTGTGTATTATTCGTAATAAGTGTGATTAACTTAAGGTGGTGTTTTTTCTGTTCAAGATGTTTATTAATGTTGTGCTGTGAACCTGAGAACACTAAACTGAAAGTGCCCGCTGTTGCAACTTTTGCAACTGCGACGGATAAACTTGCGATGTGAACCTGCGAACACTAAACTGAAAGTGCCCGCTGTTGCAACTTTTGCAACTGCGACGGAGTGTGATTTTAAAGAGCGAGATTGTTAATTAATAAACCAACTGAGTTTCTTCTGATAAATGCATTTATATGGCAGTGGGACTGTCCTTTTTTATTAATATTCACAAAATATTTATTGGGTTGAGTGTAATACTGTTAAATGTGTGAGGGTAATAATGTTGTAGTGTATGAGGGTAATAATGTTGTAGTGTATGAGTGTAAAAATGCACGTGTTTGCAACTTCTGCAACTACAGGTGTATGTGTGAGTGTGTGACAAATCTTTCAATTAAAAATATACAGTGCAAAGGGACTGGCTTTTTAACTTATTTGCGTTTGTGTACTTTATTATTCTTGTGGACTGTATTTATTTGCGTAAGGGTGATGTTACCCTGATTGTACTTAAAGGAAAAAATGTAAAATTTCTTTTTAACGTGGCTTGTAGGTTAGCCACGATCATTTACCTTTTTTGGAATAGGGCGATGATTCGATGTTTGCGAGATGGACCATGAAAAGGTGGCAGCTAAGTGGCGTAGCTTGATAGCTGCTGCTTTGATGATGGAGAAAATGCTGGCGTAGCGCTGTGGGGCTATTGCTGGCGGGTGCGGTGATGATGTTGATGATGAGGATGTCGATGCTGATGGTGAGGATGTCGTTGATGACTTCGATGAGGCTGAAGATGATGAGGATGCCGAGGATAACGCTCGGTTCCACTGCTAGAGGGTCGATGAGTGTGACAAGAAAAACTAAGAAAAAATGCGGAGCTTTTGTCTTCTCGGTTCAACGTTTTTATTCGAAGTGGCCGGAAACTCTTGTAAAGGTCGAGTCCCCAGTTTTGGTCTTTTTTTATTTAGGAATGGTGAGATAGGAACACTTGGTTTAATAAAACAATATAGAATTATAGGCTATTTACATGATTATAGGCTATTTACATGATTATAGGCTTTGAAGTGTTTACAATGATTTATTTCAAGGGTTCCCAGCAGGAAAGTGAGAAGTTGGTTTTTGTGTTCTTGAAATCCTGTTCCTTTTTGCAGGCGGCGGTGTGGGGATAGATAATTTCTGAGCGTTAAATGGGGGTGGGTTTCTGAGTAGCATCAATATCAGGCCACTTATGCGCTGTGTGATTTCTGTGGCACTACGATTATAATATTTTTTAACAAAAAATCACCAACTTATAATATTTAAAAATCCTTTATCCATTTATCTTTAATTTTTAGTAATTTTAAAATTCGTAGAAAAATATTAATAATTTTTAATCAAATAAATTGAACTAAATACTATAATCATAATGTCTATAATCATACTATTTATTGATGATTTTAATTTATTTTACTCACAATTTTTACAAATAATAATAAGAATAAATGTGGGCAATGTGGTAAGACGATTAAAAAATTTGATCACATTTATCAAGGATTGCCATAAAATACAAAGAAAAATGTTATTGTTTTTTATATTTTTTTAAACATTTTCTGTGAAATAAAATAATTTGATCGTCAGATCGTGGCAGATGTGACCCTAACTTACAACGAAATTAACACCAAATTTATCTGCATTTTGCATTTTGGTATTATCAAGTATATGATGCAGGGTCACATCATTTTACATTTCGTCCAAAAAAGTGAAAAAAGTGAAAAATCGTTCGGTTAATTCTAAAAAACAAGAAAAAGGTAAGTGATAACATAAATGTTGTTGCTTAATAATCTTTATTTCAGCGTTGCAGAGGTTAGTACCACCATTATTACCATTAATAAATATAAGCCTCCAGATGATATCTTTAACACAAACTCTGCATTTCAGTGTCACTTGAAATGTTTTTAACTTCATCAGTGGTAAATGGTGCGCGGTGTTCATTAAATGGTTGTATGAATAGTACTTCAGTACTAACTTAGTTGTTTAACTTAATCAAAATATTACATTTATTTCAGCCAGGCCGATTGATACTTCTTGGGACCAGAACTGTTGCGCTTGCATTTCCCGTGTGTGATTTTTTCTTTTCATAATTCCCATCCCCGACATTAAACATTTGATCAGAGGGTAAATGAACGGCCATGGCAAACTATGCATAATTTCTGGAGAGATCCCTTAATTTTGTATGGAGATGTAATAATGGTAATTACTCTTATTATTATTCCTGGTCTTAAATTCATATCTTAATTATTTTTGATATTTTCAGATCATGTCTTACAAGACATGGATACCTAAGAGCTGCATTCGGCCAAGCAAAAACCGGGAGTGCTTCAAGCATTAACAATTTTTAATTCCAATGCTTCGATTGTAAATATTATTAATAAATACACATACAAAAATTACATGAAAAAAAGTTATTTTTTATTGTGGGAAATCAGATACTTCAAAGTATTGGAAAACCAAAACTGGGAGGGTGTGGAAAAGCAGATATTGCAAATAGAGGAAAACCATAACTGAGCACGTGTGGAAAATCTATAATGCGGGAAGTCGAAAAACCAGTGGATTTTGTCCTGCATTCTTCTGCCAGAGATCCAGATAGAAACCTCATTTCCCCCTTACTTTTTGTGTCACCCCCGTGTATTTTGAAACCAGAGATGGAAGAAATGTAAGGGGTGAATGAGGTTTAGTCCCTTCCGCTTCTATGGAGAAACCTGATGAAAATATGTTATTTTCCCGGTGGGTTAGCGTGCGCTAACAATAATTTTATAAGACACGCATATGTTGGTCATCCATAGTCATTCGAGTTCTTAAGGAATCACTGTCCACCGAGGATAGGTAATTCTTAAGATTCATTTTAAAAATGAATATGTTGGTCATCCATGGTCGCTCAAGCTCTTAAGGAATCACGATCCATTGAGGATATTTAATTCGCGGTTGTTGGGTGTGGCCTGCTATAAAAATAATTTCACATTTTTGTCGAATTTTTTCGAACGCTTATTATTTTGACAACAAACGGAAAGCCCATATGTTTTTTATAGCAACAGCTCTGAAGAAGAGCTTTAAATAGATTTTTAGTTTATTATTGCTTAATTAATCGAAATGTTATTAATCCTTCAATGGAACTGTAACGGCTACCAAAACAACTACGACCAACTCCAATTACTATTAAAACGCTATAACCCAAAAGCCATCTGCCTACAAGAAACCCATTTACACTCCCTTCACAACATTCCCATCTCTATCAACTTTACCCTTATACATGAAAACACATCAAACAATTCACACGGTGGAGTAGGAATACTTATCCACAATTCGATACAGCACGAACCATTAAGTCTTAACCACGATTTTGATTCTGTTGGAGTAATTATTCACTCCAAGCAAAAGATACGTCTTATATCCTCGTATATTGCCCCACACAAGAAGTTTGGGTAATAGTCTAGAAGAGGGGCCTGAGCACCAAAAACCGCGAAAAAATTACCCTCGATGGACTGCGATTTCTTAGGAATTTTTTTTTTTGTTGTTGTATTAAACGGTATTTTATTTATTGAATCTTCTCTCTTAGAGAATAACGACAAGTTTGCAAATCTTAATCTAGTTTATATATTTTAATTAATTACAAATTAATTATTTAGAATAACGGCCCTAACTACTGTTGCTGGGTGGGGAGGTCTCTTCGCCGGAGTCGTGTATAACTTGTGGTCCAGATTAGAGACCGCGCAAGGTCTTTAGGATGGGCCTGGAGCTTGAGATTATACTTTGCTTTCGCTTTGTCGAGTTCGTCTTTAACTAAACCTACGTTTAGATCTTTATGAATATTTTCATTCCGTATATACCACGGTGCTCCTGTTATAGTTCTCAATATCTTTGATTGAGCTCTCTGGATTATTTCTAAGTTGCTGGCACATGCGTTTCCCCATAGCTCGGAGCCATATGTCCAAATTGGTTTTAGGACTTCATTATACAAAAGTATTTTGTACTCTAATTTTAGTGGCGAGCGGGCGTTAATTAGCCAATGTAGATTGCTGGCTTTAAATTTTAAATGATTTCTCTTAGCTTCGATATGTTGACGCCAAGTGAGTCGTCTATCCAGGTGGACTCCTAGATATGTTACTTCAGTTGTTTGTGGCATAATAATGTGGTTTAGGGATAGTGGAGGGCTGGTTTGCCTGTTTAGGGTAAAAGTAACATGTTTACATTTTTGTTCGTTAACGTTTATGCGCCAGTCTGCTAGCCATTGTTCTAGAAGCACGAGGTGATCTACTAGGTGTTGTGTTGCTCTAAGAGGATGGCAGTATCATCAGCAAAGGTTAAGGTTGTTGTATAAATAATATACAATGTCGGCCCAAGCACACTTCCTTGGGGTACTCCAGCTTTTATTGGATGATAATCAGAGAGGAAATCTTTGCATCGCACTGCAAAGCTTCTTTTCTGTAGGTAGGACTCCAAAATTGTATGGGTGCTTTGTGGAAGTATTAATCTGATTTTATGAATGAAGCCGTCCAACCACACACGGTCGAAGGCCTGTGCGACATCCAGAAAGACAGCGGAGCAATATTCTCGCCTTTCAAATGCATTTCGTATCTCGGAGGTTATCCGGTTCACTTGTTCAATAGTTCCGTGTTCTTCACGAAATCCGAATTGGTGCATTGGTATTGCATTGTGGGCTTGTAAGTATTGCTTGATGCGACTGAGGAGCAGCTTTTCAAATATCTTTGATAGGCACGGCAGAAGGCTGATTGGCCTATATGACGATGGCTGGGACTTGTCCTTTCCGACTTTATGGATCATTATGATGACAGACTTCCTCCATTGTTGAGGATAATATCCAGAATAAATCATGCTGTTAAATATTATGGTTAGAAGATGTATTGCACACTTTGGCAGTTCTATAATCATTTTTGGGGTGATGAGATCGTGACCCGGCGCTTTCTTTTTGTCTTGGGACTGTATGATTCTTGTAACTTCTTCTGGATGTAATATAATTTGCGGGCTAGCTTTAGGATTGCACAAAGCTATTCGTTGCTGGAAGTGGTTTGAAGACATTTTCTAAATGGAGGGCAAATGTATTCGCCCTCTCTTCGTTGCTGCGGGCCCAAGTTCCTGTTTGCGTATGTAGGGGTGATTCACTTTCTATTGGTGGACATATGCCTGACTTAGCTTTCCACAGTGGATATCGTTTGCTTTTTAATGAGAGTTGCTTCATAAAGGATAGTTCATCTCTATTTTTCTCAGCTTCTAATGCTTTGCGGAGTATGCAGTTGGCTATTTTTAGGCGCTCCTTGGAGGCTGGGGATCTATGGGCTTGCCACTCTCGACGAAGCCTTCTCTTATTGTATAGCAGTTCTTCGATGTGCCTAGAAGCACGTCTGCTGTTAAATGGTTTATTAGATATTATAGGTTGCTTGGAATGTTGTGCGGCCAGTGTAATAACATTCACTAACGCTTCAACTGAATTGTCGAGGTCTTCTTCACAGGAAATGTTTGGGCAGTCATTAATATGGGTACTTACATACTTTCTGTATTTGAGCCAGTCTGTTTTACCATTTTTAGTTAGAGAATGTGGGCGTTCTGTAACCTGAGGATCTACGACCATCCTCAGGGGAAGCAAGATGGGCGAATGATCTGATGAAAGATCTGATAAGTGCTCCACACGAACATGAGCCTGCGGCACTCTCCTTGTGATAGCAAAATCAATCAGGTCAGGATTCTTATTTGGATCTGTTGGCCAATATGTAGGCTTACCCGGAGAAATAAAGTCAAGCTTGTTTCGTGGAGTTATTATCGCGTTGTAAAGTTGTTTTCCCTTGGGGTTGATGAGTCGAGATCCCCAGTGGATGTGCTTTGCATTGTAGTCACCAGCTGCTATAAAGCGGTCACCCAATACATCGAAGAAGTTTAGGAATTCTGCTTCGGTAATATCGAAGCGCGGTGGGCAGTATATAGAGGCTAGGTTTAGGTAGCCGCTTTGGGTTTCGAGGTGTACTGCTGTTGCTTTGATATAAGTCGTAGCGAATGATGGCATCTCGTAATGCCGAATGCGATTCCTTATCAGAATTCCAGTACCTAGCCTTCCCAGCAGGATGATTTGTCGAATAAAATGTATAGCCAGTAAGATGAAAATAGTTTTTATTTGTTAAGTGAGTCTCTGATATGAGCATGGCGTCAATGTCATATTGGTCAAGGAACTGCATAAGCTCGTATTTGTGCAGCGAAATGCCATTCGCATTCCAGAAAGATATTTTAAGAGTAATCATCTAAGATTTTTGTTTGACTAGAAGCTCCAGGAGGAGATTTTGAGTGCGTTTGCTGCATAGCTCCCATTGTTTTTGTTATAGTTGCCAGCATTAATTCTATACCAATAGGTAATTGGGATGTGTTTACGCAGATACTTTCCGAAGTATGGTTCGATGCCTGTTGCTCCAACAATCCTGGAGTGGTTTGTTTAAATGTAGGTGTTGGAACTGAAGCGTAAGATCCGTTGTTGTAGCTCAGCGCCTGAGCAAAAGAGACTCCCGGTGTCGTTGTTGATGGTATGTATGGAAGATTTTGGCGAATGGCTGGGTTTCTAGCTGCAGTTATTTTTTGGGTTAGGCGGTTTCTTATCTCCTTATAAATACGGCAACCTCTGTAGTTGGCCGTGTGGTTTTCCCCACAGTTGCTACATTTTTTGGCAGATTGGTTCTCCTTATTTAGAGGACAGTCCATAGTTAAATGTGCATCCCCGCAGACAACGCAGACTGCGCGAAGTTTGCAGTATTTTCTCGTATGATCATATTCTTGACAATTCGTACATTGGACGGGTCCATTCCGTTTATGGGGTTCCTCAACCGTGATTCTGCGGTGCAATAGATATTGAAGCTTGTAGATTGGGTGAACTTCATTTTTATTTGAAGGCATATTTTTAGGCGTCAGTTCTATCTTGAACATTGGCTGGGGAATTATGTATCTGTTTATTATGTTTATAGCCGTTTTCAATGGTTGGAACTGTTGATTCAATTCCTTTAATAACTACTTGTAGGCCTTTGCTACTTTTGAGTTGGTAGGTATAGTAATTGGTTTTTCCCTCATCTAGGTACTTGGCCACTGATCGATAATCTTGTTCGTCGTTTACCTGAATATTGGTTTCATTTATGTTACCTCTTTTTATAGAAGTGACATAGAACTTGTTAGCTCCAATTAGGTCAGTTATTTTTTTGACTAGCTCAGCACAATTTCCGTGACGAACATATATGGGTGGTGGCCTTGGTTTCTTAGCCGTGGTTGTTTGAGTGGCAGCATTATCTTCGTTTGTGTCACTAAGAAACGAAAATCTGTTATTGGTCAGCGGATTTTTCGGGACAATGCTAGTATTTGATTTTAATACTTTTGAGGCGTTGGTTTTTTTTATAAGATTGCGGGCCTAATTTTCTTTTTATTTGCACATAGCGATCGATTCCAGTTTGTATGAACGTTCCGTTAGCATTTTTTGTAATTTTTTGTTGGAGGAAGGGGAGAACTGACGATGCCGGGCGCTGAGTGACTGCAGTAGATGTAGTTGTTGCTGTGTTGGTTGTTGTTGTTAGTGTCGAAGTCACAGTGGTAAATACGGGCATTGTGCTGGTAGTTGTTGTTATTTTGTTTGTAAGGTCGTGGGGGTCGGGGGACGGGCATTGGGCACTCCACGGCTCATTGGGTGCTGTGCCGCTTGCACATAGTAATGCAGGGGAGAGCGAGCGCGCTCTCGCTGTGTTCACTTGCAATGTTGCAGTTTTCGTTGGTACTATTGACTTATAAGCTCGTATACAAAGGTAAGCGTTGTTTCTGATTGACGAAAGTCGACGTTCGTCTTGTTCTTGTTGCCGACCTGTGCTAGTTTTAATTATATTTCAGAGCTTGCGCTCTGACACGTTGGCTTTTAATCTATAATTTATAGTTTATATTAGTAATTTATCACACTAATCTTAAAATTTTCATGGCCAACACGAGCACTTGTACCCATGCCTACCCAGAGCGTCTTTTCGCGAATATAATTAAAATGAGCACAGCTCGGCAACAACAACAAGACGAACGTCGACTTTCGTCAATCAGAAACAACGCTTACCTTTGTATACGAGCGTATAAGTCAATAGTACCTGTAACGAACTGTTTTGAACTGTTTGATCGCTACGTAAACGCCGCGACTAGCTCAGAGATATTGTGTGTTCGTCCCACCAAATTTGTATTGCGTAACTGCCCGTGACCCAAGAAAATGCAGTGATATCCGATTGGGACAAATCGGAAAACTTTATTAAGTCATTTTTTTCGCTGGAATTGGTTTCTTCGTCAGCTGGCTGTTGCGGCTCGCCTGGTCGGCGACGTGCCTTCCTTGGCTCAAGATTCACTTCGTGCGTTTCTCGGCGGCGCTCCTCGACGGCGTCGCTGCTCTCGTATTCCTTCGTGCTACGTGTGGACTCCTCCAGTTCCACCCGGCTTGAAGGACTCAAAAGTCTGTACAACCTTCCTTTCGGGTCCGACCAGAATGATCCGGGGATCACCTGTTTCGTCGTGTTCCCTGGGGTCGGTCTGGCTCTACCCTGAGAAACAAATGTCCCGACAGGTCAAATCCGAGGATTCAGCCTTATCGTCAGTTCACCGTAACCCCGACGCCTGGCACAAACTCTTGGTCCGCGCTTACCTTGCCTGTAGCTCGTCCTTCTCTCGACTCTGCTCCTGTCCTGCACTCGTCTCCACTCCAATCCTTGTGTCCTACAGATCTCACCGTTGCAGTCTCAGCCCTGGCCTAGCGTCTTGACTCTGGTATCTTGATCTGAGCGTTGAGCACTCGGTTACTCGGTACTCTCACGGCCACGCACTCGATTGAATCCTCACACTTGTATTCTTGATCTCTTGTTCACTTGTTGCACTTGTACTTCCACTTGCACATCTTGGTTGACTTTCCTCCTGTACTCCGGCTGTCAGGGTCGGGACTTCCAACCGACACGTCCCGTGCCTCTACACGGATCGAGCTGCCGCGCGTACTCCACCTGACTTCCTCGCGAACTTCCACTGACTGCCTCGCGAACTTCCACTGACTGCCCCCTGCTGCGCCTGCGCCGTCCCTTTTATAGGCAGCGGCGGGGTCCCGTTATTTCCCTTTTTGCACACGGCTCGCTAGGGTCCAATGTCCAAGGGTGTCCCGTTAGTTCCCTTTGCACACGGCACGCATCGGGTCCAAGGTCCAAGATGTCCGGTTAATTCACGGTGCATCCTCTTTGCGCCGGTTCAAAGTCCACGGCTTTACCGTTCGACCTCATTGCCCTTTGGCGGCGTGGGTCCAAGGTCCAGCGCGGCACCGTTATTTCACGGTCTCTCCGCTTTGGCCGGGTCCAAAGTCCAGTATTTACCGGTGGACCTGGATTCTGCCGCATTCTCGCTGCCTTCGCTGTTGCTAGGGGCTCTCCTGCCTCTAGATTTGTGGGGAGTTTTACGACTCCTCACATACCAACGAAAACTGCAACATTGCAAGTGAACACAGCGAGAGCGCGCTCGCTCTCCCCTGCATTAATATGTGCAAGCGGCACAGCACCCAATGAGCCGTGGAGTGCCCAATGCCCGTCCCCCGACCCCCACGACCTTACAAACAAAATAACAACAACTACCAGCACAATGCCCGTATTTACCACTGTGACTTCGACACTAACAACAACAACCAACACAACAACAACTACATCTACTGCAGTCACTCAGCGCCCGGCATCGTCAGTTCTCCCCTTCCTCCAACAAAAAATTACAAAAAATGCTAACGGAACGTTAATACAAACTGGAATCGATCGCTATGTGCAAATAAAAAGAAAATTAGGCCCGCAATCTTCTATAAGAACCAACGCCTCAAAAGTATCAAAATCAAATACTATCATTGTTTCGAAAAATCCGCTGACCAATAAAAGATTTTCGTTTCTTAGTGACACTAACGAAGATAATGCTGCCACTCAAACAACCACGGCTAAGAAACCAAGGCCACCACCCATATATGTTCGTCACGGAAATTGTGCTGAGCTAGTCAAAACATAACTGACCTAATTGGAGCTAACAAGTTCTATGTCACTTCTATAAAAAGAGGTAACATAAATGAAACCAATATTCAGGTAAACGACGAACAAGATTATCGATCAGTGGCCAAGTACCTAGATGAGGGAAAAACCAATTACTATACCTACCAACTCAAAAGTAGCAAAGGCCTACAAGTAGTTATCAAAGGAATTGAATCAACAGTTCCAACCATTGAAATAATAGATGGGCTTAAAGAAAAGGGTTTTAATGCCAAAACGGCTAAAAACATAATAAACAGAAACAAAATTCCCCAGCCAATGTTCAAGATAGAACTGACGCCTGAAAATGTGCCTTTAAATAAAAATGAAGTTCACCCAATCTACAAGCTTCAATATCTATTGCACCGCAGAATCACGGTTGAGGAACCCCATAAACGGAATGGACCTGTCCAATGTACGAATTGTCAAACTTCGCGCAGTCTGCGTTGTCTGCGGGGATGCACATTTAACTATGGACTGTCCTCTAAATAAGGAGAACCAATCTGCCAAAAAATGTAGCAACTGTGGGGAAAACCACACGGCCAACTACAGAGGTTGCCGTATTTATAAGGAGATAAGAAACCGCCTAACCCAAAAAATAACTGCAGCTAGAAACCCAGCCATCCGCCACAATCTTCCATACATACCATCAACAACGACACCGGGAGTCTCTTTTGCTCAGGCGCTGAGCTACAACAACGGGTCTTACGCTTCAGTTCCAACACCTACATTTAAACAAACCACTCCAGGATTGTTGGAGCAACAGGCATCGAACCATACTTCGGAAAGTATCTGCGTAAACACATCCCAATTACCTATTGGTATATAATTAATGCTGGCAACTATAACAAAAACAATGGGAGCTATGCAGCAAACGCTGCAGGAGCTTGTGCGCACTCAAAATCTCCTCCTGGAGCTTCTAGTCAAACAAAAATCTTAGGTTATTACTCTTAAAATATCGTTCTGGAATGCGAATGGCATTTCGCAGCACAAACACGAGCTTATGCAGTTCCTTGATCAATCTGACATTGACGCCATGCTCATATCAGAGACTCACTTAACAAATAAAAACTATTTTCATCTTACTGGCTATACATTTTATTTGGCAAATCATCCTGATGGGAAGGCTCATGGAGGTACTGGAATTCTGATAAAGAATCGCATTAGGCATTACGAGATGCCATCATTCGCTACGACTTATATCAAAGCAACAGCAGTACACCCCGAAACCCAAAGCGGCTACCTAAGCCTAGCCTCTATATACTGCCCACCGCGCTTCGATATTACCGAAGCAGAATTCCTAAACTTCTTCGATGTATTGGGTGACCGCTTTATAGCAGCTGGTGACTACAATGCAAAGCACACCCACTGGGGATCTCGACTCATCAACCCCAAGGGAAAACAACTTTACAACGCGATAATAACTCCACGAAACAAGCTTGACTTTATTTCTCCGGGTAAGCCTACATATTGGCCAACAGATCCAAAAAACAATCCTGACCTGATTGATTTTGCTATCACAAGAAGAGTGCCGCAGGCTCATGTTCGTGTGGAGCACTTATCAGATCTATCATCAGATCATTCGCCCATCTTGCTTCCCCTCTACGACCATCCTCAGGTTACAGAACGCCCACATTCTCTAACTACTGGTAAAACAGACTGGCTCAAATACAGAAAGTATGTAAGTACCCATATTAATGACTGAAGCGTTAGTGAATGTTATTACACTGGCTGCACAACATTCCAAGCAACCTATAACATCTAATAAACCATTTAACAGCAGACGTGCTTCTAGGCACATCGAAGAACTGCTATACAATAAGAGAAGGCTTCGTCGAGAGTGGCAAGCCCATAGATCCCCAGCCTCCAAGGAGCGCCTAAAAATAGCCAACTGCATACTCCGCAAAGCATTAGAAGCTGAGAAAAATAGAGATGAACTATCCTTTATGAAGCAACTCTCATTAAAAAGCAAACGATATCCACTGTGGAAAGCTAAGTCAGGCATATGTCCACCAATAGAAAGTGAATCACCCCTACATACGCAAACAGGAACTTGGGCCCGCAGCAACGAAGAGAGGGCGAATACATTTGCCCTCCATTTAGAAAATGTCTTCAAACCACTTCCAGCAACGAATAGCTTTGTGCAATCCTAAAGCTAGCCCGCAAATTATATTACATCCAGAAGAAGTTACAAGAATCATACAGTCCCAAGACAAAAAGAAAGCGCCGGGTCACGATCTCATCACCCCAAAAATGATTATAGAACTGCCAAAGTGTGCAATACATCTTCTAACCATAATATTTAACAGCATGATTAATTCTGGATATTATCCTCAACAATGGAGGAAGTCTGTCATCATAATGATCCATAAAGTCGGAAAGGACAAGTCCCAGCCATCGTCATATAGGCCAATCAGCCTTCTGCCGTGCCTATCAAAGATATTTGAAAAGCTGCTCCTCAGTCGCATCAATCAATACTTACAAGCCCACAATGCAATACCAATGCACCAATTCGGATTTCGTGAAGAACACGGAACTATTGAACAAGTGAACCGGATAACCTCCGAGATACGAAATGCATTTGAAAGGCGAGAATATTGCTCCGCTGTCTTTCTGGATGTCGCACAGGCCTTCGACCGTGTGTGGTTGGACGGCTTCATTCATAAAATCAGATTAATACTTCCACAAAGCACCCATACAATTTTGGAGTCCTACCTACAGAAAAGAAGCTTTGCAGTGCGATGCAAAGATTTCCTCTCTGATTATCATCCAATAAAAGCTGGAGTACCCCAAGGAAGTGTGCTTGGGCCGACATTGTATATTATTTATACCACAACCTTAACCCTTGCTGATGATACTGCCATCCTCTTAGAGCAACACAACACCTAGTAGATCACCTCGTGCTTCTAGAACAATGGCTAGCAGACTGGCGCATAAACGTTAACGAACAAAAATGTAAACATGTTACTTTTACCCTAAACAGGCAAACCAGCCCTCCACTATCCCTAAACCACATTATTATGCCACAAACAACTGAAGTAACATATCTAGGAGTCCACCTGGATAGACGACTCACTTGGCGTCAACATATCGAAGCTAAGAGAAATCATTTAAAATTTAAAGCCAGCAATCTACATTGGCTAATTAACGCCCGCTCGCCACTAAAATTAGAGTACAAAATACTTTTGTATAATGAAGTCCTAAAACCAATTTGGACATATGGCTCCGAGCTATGGGGAAACGCATGTGCCAGCAACTTAGAAATAATCCAGAGAGCTCAATATAAGATATTGAGAACTATAACAGGAGCACCGTGGTATATACGGAATGAAAATATTCATAAAGATCTAAACGTAGGCTTAGTTAAAGACGAACTCAAAAAAGCGAAAGCAAAGTATAATCTCAAGCTCCAGGCCCATCCTAATGACCTGGCGCGGTCTCTAATCTGGACCACAAGCTATACACGACTCCGGCGAAGAGACCTCCCCACCCAGCAACAATAGTTAGGGCCGTTATTCTAAATAATTAATTTGTAATTAATTAAAATATATAAACTAGATTAAGATTTGCAAACTTGTCGTTAGTCTCTAAGAGAGAAGATTCGATAAATAAAATACCGTTTAATAAAAAAAAAAAAAAAACCTTTTTGATAATGAGAATTCCAGGAATAACGATAAAGTTCCCAGAAACAAGCTCGATGCCCCAAATTGGCCACTCTTTACATCACTCACGGAAACATTTCACAACGAAAAACCAGCAAGCAACCAAGTAAACCAAGAAGCCGCTAAGATTATAAAAATAATTCATCAAAGCTCGAATATAGCAATACTTCAAACGAACCCAATATTCAATAAACAGAAAACGGTTCCTTGGGGGAACAAATCGCTCGAACAACTTAAAACTAATAAAAACAACAAGAACATCATAAAGTGCAAGAGAAACAAAGCATTGTTCAGAAGAGAGCTAAAACAAGCAAAACGTACCTCACTTCAAAACTTTACGGCAGAAATCAATCCTAACTCAACTCCTGCAAATATCTGGGCAAACATCAGTACATTCTGCGGAAGAAAAATTAGAAATGAAATACACTGCATAACATCTCCCACAACCCCAACCTTAAACATTGTAAATTCCGAATCTATAGCTTAAGTCTTCGTGTCTCACTGGTCAGAATCGTCTTCGGATTCTAATTTTAGCGATTCATTTCAAACCAAAAAAGCAGAAGCAATTCATCTCAATCCACTCACAACCCCTCACCTGATGCATTATTAATTGAAAGTAGAATAACTTACATAGAGTTCACAGCAGAACTAAATAGCCTCAAGGGAAAGCCCCTGGTCTAGACCGCATTTCATATTCCATGCTCAAAAACCTCAGCCGATCACTAACAAACCGTTTGATAAATCTTTTTAATAACATTCTCGATAGCCACATCCCTCAGCAATTTAAGAACAGTACTATAATACCAATTCATAAACCGAACACATCCAAAACAGCCGTAACCTCTTATCGCCCTATTTCGCTCAACCCTTGCATATCTAAGGTATTAGACAAAATCATAGCAATCCGACTCTGGTGGCTTGCTACTATCAGCAAGCTCCTAGACAGTCGACAACTTGGTGTCCGAAAGCGTATGTCCGTATCTGAATGCCTAACCTTGTTAGACTACCAGACGACCGCCGCCCTATCAACCAGAAGTAATCTTTCAGTTATTAGTCTCGACTTCGAGAAAGCTTATGATAAAATAGGTATCCACGCAATAATAGACGAGTTAAAAAGATGGAAGATTGGACCAAAAATTTTAAATTTCGTAAAGAATTTCCTAACCAACCGCAAAATCAAAGTCAAAGTCAGCAATAGCTTTTCCGATAACAATCCACAGTACAATGGGATCCCTCAAGGTTCACCACTGCCTGTAATTGTCTTCCTAATTTCATACAACAAACTTTTCCGCACCATTGAAGTCCATAGGGGCTTTAAATTCTTCTCCTACGCAGACGACTTTACCTTTATCCTAAAGAAAATCAATGAAAATGTAAACACAATGTCGATTAA
Organism: Drosophila lutescens; assembly: GCA_037075285.1. Taxonomy (NCBI): domain Eukaryota; kingdom Metazoa; phylum Arthropoda; class Insecta; order Diptera; family Drosophilidae; genus Drosophila; species Drosophila lutescens. Next base: position 29,085 of record JBAMCF010001008.1, read on the forward strand.
CAGCCTATTCACAGCATAGATGCAATTTCACGATTATTTCACAAGCGTATTCCCTTAACCAAGCCAACTCCCTTAAAATCTTAGAACTAACGATATCTAACAAATACAGATGGAAAGAACACATAGAGACACTGGCAGTACAAATATCAAAGAGACTCAGCATCATCAAATGGTTAGGAAATCAAAGATCAACTGTGACCCCAGATCTTTAATAAACACAATAAACTCTCTTAAAAACAAAAAGCCTCAAAATAACGAAATGGAAATATTCAGCAGTCCAGCTAAATTAAAGACGCAATAATATCCCCCTTGGTTTTTCTCAGAAGACAATATAGATCTATCTTTACATTACACCACTAAATCCAACACCCCTCCAGCAATATTTCAATCCAAATTTCTATGCCTCAAAGAACAGTACGACAACAATACATTTATTTACACATATGGATCAAAGTCCGAAAACGGAGTATTCTATAGCATCACTACCGACACACGTATCTTAAAAACATCAATCCTACCAGCACACAGCTCAATATTCACGGCAGAAGCGGTAGCAATCTATGCTGCTTGCCAATTCGCTGTCTTAGAAAAGCAGAGATTCGTAGTTTGCTCTGATTCACTATCTTCTCTGCAGTCAATAGCCAACATTGGCAACCAATCGCATCCCTATGGAAAAATATCAGACCACTACAAACTTATTAACCCCAGAAAACTAACATTAAAAAACTACAACGTTAAACCAGACTCCGCAAGGAGTTGGTAAAGTTCGCTCGATTAAGGTTCGGACACTGTAAACTCACCCACGAACATATAATTAACAAGCAAGCAGCCCCGCAATGTGTGCGCTGCAACACAAGAATGAATTTAAAACACATCCTAATAGAGTGTCCACTTTTCTTGTCAGAGAGGCGTACGATCCTCCCATCAAACCCAACAGAAATCCCTACCCCTAACACCTCAAATATCCTAGCTTCCCTTAAATTCCTAAAGAAAATAAAAATATACCAACTAATATAAAAACTAGACTTAAGCTCAATGTAAAAATGTAAATATATACGGCACAAACGTAGCTTAAGGCCACAGCAGCTATAGCTACTATTAAACACCAAGGTTATAGGCAATTTATAATTTCCTTTTTAACCTTACAATAAATAAATAAATAAAAATTCAAATGCTTCGATTGTAAATATTATTAACCTTCTAAGACGTAAGCCTGCCTGAAGGCACGTATTACGTTTTTGGCCTTAAAAAATAAACTAACAGCTTTTCAATCGTTTAAATAATTTTTGGCGGTTGATAAAAAGCACACGAAATTATGAGTCTAAGCTTTGATAGCTTTCCGATGATTCTAACGGGACTTATCATTCGGTAAACACAAACCATATGTTTTTTCGAGCGTAAAATTTGGTCTGCTGTATGTTGTGTTTTGCTGTTCAAATAATAGTAAATATATAAAACAAGAGCGAACGCTATAGTCGGGTGCCCCGACAATCAGATACCCGTTACTCAGGTAAAGGGTGTGCGAGGGAGATGGAGATAGAAACTTTGAACACGCATAACTTTTTAACGAATGGTCCGAATTGAAAAATTTCTTCTACATTTCGATAGGTATTGATAAACACAATAAAACTGAATTTTTACTTTTCCGAAATATTGAAATTTTTAAAATCGTATATAAGCGATTGTAGGCGTTAGAGGGGGCGTGGCACCTTTTTGAAACAAACTTGCGCTGCATAGGAACTCCTAGAATCTGCAGGCAAAATGCCAATCTTCTAGCTTTTATAGTTTCCGAGATCTCAGCGTTCATACAGACAGACAGACAGACGGACAGACAGACGGACAGACAGACGGACTGACAGACGGACAGACAGACGGACAGACAGACGGACAGACAGACGGACAGACAGACGGACAGACGGACAGACGGACATGGCTAGATCGACTCGGCTAGTGATCCTGATCAAGAATATATATACTTTATGGGGTCGGAAACGCTTCCTTCTAGCTGTTACATACTTTTGCACGAATACAATATACCCTTTTACTCTACGAGTAACGGGTATAACAAATCCGGCTTATAATTTTTTTCTTAAAAGGTAAGTTTATTTACTATTTAAATCAAGTTGCAGATTTGCAAATATATAAAAGACATGCGTTGTGACAGCGAAATAGCTATACGTGCTTGAGGCACGTTTGGGGATCCAAGACAACTTTTGTTGCCAGCTGATAATATCACAATTGATTGCAATTTATGTGTTTGTTTCTGTTGATGGAGTGATTTTACTTAATAAAATTATAAATATTATAGAAAATGGCAAACCGGGCTCGGTATAAGCTGTCCGACTTGACAGATGAGCAGTTGCTCAAGATATTTGACTCAGTTCCGTCGGACGAGGAAGTGTTAAGCTCAAGTGATGACGAGGACGACGACTTTGATATAATGGAGGCTCTTAATACTGCATTAGAGGATGCTGAGACTATATCATTTATTGAGAGTAATGTTGAAAATGTCCCAAAGAATGCTTAGGAAGCTGAGACTTCCCAGAAAACTCCGAAAAGGCCGCGATCACCATTACCAATCATTGAAGATTCGGCATGCGCATCTCCGCCAACTTCTGGTGGGTTCAATGGAGCTGGTAAGCTAAATTTAATTGCTATGTGGTATTTTTGTGAATAATTAGTTTTATTTACTCAGGTATTGAATCAATAACAAAAGATTCGAGTAAGATTCTGTGGCGAGAGAAATGTATGCAGTTGCATGTCAACAATGTAGCATTTTGAGGCGATTTTTCGCTGCCAGCAGAAATAAAGGAGCTCGAAACTCCTCTTCAGCTCTTTTGCTATTTCTTCAATGCAGAAATCATGAATATGATCGTCGACGAAACCATGTCCGCAGCTTTAAAGGATGATATTAACAATAAGTTCAAAATTAACACTGATGGTATACCATTACATAGGTATTTTAATCTTCATGTCCATTTATCGCTACCCAAATCTGAAGAGCTACTGGGGACAAAATGCGCTCGGACCTATACAAGCCTGCATGCCCCGAAGCAGATTCGAGGCAATCAAAAAGTACTTGTCGCTACGTGATGAGCGCGAACGGATCAAAAAGGGTGAACAAGGCTACGATCCTTTGTTCCGTACGCGAAAATTGGTAGACTGTCTCAACAAACGGTTTGACTCGGTGCCAAAGTATGCCCGCCTTTGTGTTGACGAGCAAATGTGCAGCACAAAAATGAAGCACCACTTGCGTCAGTACATGCCAAATAAGCCGCACAAGTGGGGCATTAAACTATTTGTATTGTGCGATTCATTTGGATACGCATACCGCTTTGAGATCTACAGCGGTGCAGGTGACAATGTGGTCTTACCTGGTCACCCTGATCTTGGTGCTTCGGCCAACATTGTAGTGCGCTCAACACAAACCGTAGAAAGATTTAAGAATCACATCATTTACTTCGATAATTTTTATACATCTCTGCCTTTCATGGTTTATCTGAGAGCGATCGGTATTTATAGTCTTGGCACGGTGCGAGGAAACCGTATCCCCAATTGCAAGCTACCAATCGATATTGCCATCAACAAATTGCCAAGGGGTTTTTCGACTGAGTACGTTGGGTCCTCTTATGGTGTCGACATAACCAATGTACTCTGGAAAGACAGCAAGCCTGTTCGCTTTTTGTCCACCTATGTGGGTGTAAAGCCATTTGAAAAGACTAACTCTTGTGAAGGAACTGCAAAGGCTGCTCGTTTTGACAGAAAAGCTAAGCGACACATTGTAATTGATTGTCCCCAAATTGTGCATGAGTATAACGCTCACATGGGCGGCGTAGATCTCATGGACGGCCTAATGGGACGCTATCATATTAGAGCAAAAACTCGGGATGCCGCAACACGAATTTTTTATCACCTAATTGATATGGCAGCCACCAACGCCTATATTTTACACAGACGTATCCAAACAGAAAACGAAAGCCAAGACAAATTACTCGCACTCCCAGACTTTCGCGAAACACTAGCCGCAGGGCTGGTGACATATACAAACAAAAACTTACCGGGTCGCCAATCAATACCAAAAATGCATCTTCACCGCAAAGTGCAAACCAGTCTCCATCCTCTCAGTCAGGACGAACAAGAAATTCCCCATTCATGCAGTCTCCACTATCTCATCGACCTTTTCAGCATGACCTCAAACGTGGTATAAAATCAAAACATCCAATAACGGACTTGCGGTTTGACCAGCTAAATCATTCCCCACATTGGTTGGATCGAAACAGTGGAAAAAGATGTTGCAAGCACTGTAAAATTTCACAAACGCAATGCATATGCACGAAATGCAATCTGCATTTATGCAGCTCAGCGAACAAAAACTGTTTTGTAGAATACCATAAGAAAAAATAAAAAAAATCTTCATTACTTGAAAATGTTTTTTTTTTCACTCAAAGCCCCAAGCGTGCCTTCAGGCCCGCTTACCTTTCTTATCACCTTACAGGTGAACCGAAGATTCTACGTTATTTCTAAGTACATATTTGAACTTAGAAGCATTCATTCACTTAAAAAAAAATTAGTTGAATACTTTTTATCTATTATTTTGGAAAGTAGTCTTAGAGGGTTAATAAATACTCATACGAATATATGACCGTATAGAGTCGGTACAAAAAAAAATTCTTCTTTTTGCTCTTCGTAATTTGAACTGGGATCAAAGCGTAAGGCTACCTTCCTACCAAAGTAGATTATTATTGCTTAATTTACCAAGACTTGCCAATCGTAAAATAATGCTTGGTACTATTTTTATGCATAATCTTATAGGAGGTGATATTGATTCTGTAGAACTTGTAAGCCGCCTAACTTTTAATGTTCCCGTTAGACGAACACGAAATTATTATCCTCTTAACTTACCACGTTGTACATAAAATTTTAGTCTGCACGAGCCCTTTCGCGTTCTTTGTAATAAATTTAACATCCTTTATCATTTAATTTGCATTTCAACTTCTATTCCGGTACTAAAAACTAATATTTTAGCTCATCTGCTTCACTGCTAATTGCTTCTTTACTTTTATTATGTGTCCCGTCTTTATTTGTTTTATGTATTCTTCCTCGCGAACTCGCATTCTTGCCCAATTTGATAAAAGGGTCCCGCGCGTAACAAACACGTGCTCGGGGTCGTTGGGCCACTTGTTTGTACTGCTCGTAGTGCATCAACGTCCATCATTATAATAACCTTTTTTTGTCCTCAAAAATTATTCAAGGTGTAACGAACTGATTTTTATATATCTGCTCTCTACGAGTTTCGTGCGGCTAGTTCAGTATAGTTGTGTGTTCTTCCCGACAAATTTATATAATCTTGACCGCTCAATAGATCAGTGAGAAAGCACAGAATTCGCGGGTTTGAAGTGGGTTTATCGCGGGTGTAATTTTATAGCGGTCCTGATGGCTCGGTTGGCCTTGGTATCGCCACTCTTGGGCTTCGGTGTCTTTGACTCCTCCTGGTGATGCTCGTCTCTGCACGATAATTCGTCGCGTCGGTGATCACCTGCCTCTTTGATTCCGTGCTCCGGTCCTGTAGTTCCCTGTAGATGCTCGGCGCTGCCCGTCTCTGATGCGTGGACTCGACGTCTACTTGAAGCGCCTCGGACTCGCAAGGAGATCAGCCGTGCGGGCTTGGGAAAGCGTCACCGTTCTCAGACTAGGATGAACAGGTGCTGCGTTCTCCAGGACAACGCCTCTCGACACACAACCAACTGTTCCTTGCTCTGTCCCACTAGGGTCTTGCTCGGATCGCACTGACAGTCCAGGTGACACCTGGAGGCTGCCTAGTACTTCACATTGCTTTTACGCCTAGTGTAAACGAACGTTCCACCCTAGCCTCACCCTTTTGCTTGTCGTCAGGGAAGTTTTCGCGTAGCTCTATGTCCTTTATGGCTGGCGTGTTAGCTAACGACGTTCTTGTTGTGAGGCTGGAAGCGTGGCTTCTGGTCCTCAGGGCTCCGGTCATACGTCGATCCGGGCTCATAGAACCGTTGGGTCTCTACAGGACAACGCCTCTTTAAGGCAACAACCTCTTCTGGCTCGTAACACTCAACGTTTCGGACACACGCTGATCGGGGCTTGTAGGACCGTTGGGTCTCTCAAGGACAACGCCTCTTGAAACCACAACCGATCGACTGTTCGCCCTTTCTAGCTGGTCGCGCCAGGACCTGTTCAATTTCCACTTGAGGGACTGGGCTCACGCCGGGACACGCCAAGGTAGTCTTTGAAACAAGGCAAACAACAAGGTTTAGACGGCTCTCGCCCCGAGCTCCCGATCTCTTGTCGCCGGACTTTACTGCTCAACTCTGCTAGACCGCCAGGCGTAGTGCGAGGATTTAGTCGTAACAGGAGTTGAAACTGTTCGCCTTGACCTAGCGAACTCTCTGGACCTCAGCTACCTGTGTCTCAATTCGGAGATTTCTGATGTCGAAATCCCGAACGTCTGGACGTAGATATCTTGCTCCTTGTAGGCTCGACTTGTGCTTTACTGGTAGATCACTTGGTACTGGTTGACTGACTTGTTCACTTTGATATCTTGACTGATCTTCACGGATTGACTCCTCGTGATCGACTCATCCAGCTGCCAGCGCCCTGCGGCTTTATAGCCTCAGGGAACAGTCATTTCCCTTTTGCGCACGGCCCGCAAACTCTCCACTCCGGGTCCAAAGTCCTGTTTGAGCCCTCTTGCACGGCATCGAACTGGAAATCTACGTGTTGTTGCCGTTCCGCTGATTCTCCTGGTGCATGTGGCACGCGTGTGTGCCGCTCCGCTGCTGAGATGTGGCACTTATCCTCCCGGTCCAAAGTTCACTGCAGAGTCCAAAGTCCGGTGCAGTTCCGTTATTTCCTTTTACACACGGCACTCTGGCTCTGCCTGCAAAGTCTCCACTCTCTCACTTTCCGTACTAACTCTCCAAACTCTCTTTGTCAGAGCTCTCTCTATCTCCGGAGTTGGACTCTCCAATCTCTCATTCTTCACTCCTTAGTCTCCAAACTCTCACTCTCCAAACTCCAAACTGGTAAGCGGCCATCTGTCGGGTCGGGGTAAGTTCTTGGCAATCAAACTCTGGACGTCCATCAAAATAATATATTTCAGATATATATCATAAACTTTAACCTGTTATTCTCACTGTTTTTCAGTATTTAAATGGGTTACTAAGGTGCACTCTCTGATGCTGTTGAGAGGCTGGCTCTTTACCCTAATACACATGCTACCGAATCATCTTAGCCCATGCTTTCCGCTGTGGAATCCAAGTTTACCAAATCATTTCCAAAATCTCAACAATCTCAATAACAATACTCAAATACTTCAATGTTCATTATAAAGTTTTATTACAAACTGACGAACTTTGCAGAATTCATTTTTGAGAAAGTGTAATCAATCAATCTGTTTTCCCTAACAGGATACAACACTAATGAACCTTGTTGTAAGCCTATGATTATAGATCTAGTTTCTGTGTCAAACTCCTAATCGGATGGAGGACTGGTTTTCCACCATATGGGAATAGCAATATTTAAGACATGATTTCACTTACCCATTCCTGTTGCAGTGTTAAAAGCCCTTTCCACGATGCTGTAGAGAGTTTAAATTATTGCATTTGTTTGTGCGTGACTTTCTTGGTTATTATCTTCATTATCTTTCGGAATATATTTGTTTACATCATGGTTCTTATTTCTTTAAATCTTTTACGTTACGTTACTTAAGAATTATACTTGATAAACTAAACCAGTTGTTTTATAAATTGATCAGTTGTTGTTGTTGTATAACAAAAGTTTAATATTTCATTAAATTGAATTAAAACTCCTTTCGCAATTACAGTTAATCTACTCGTGTGAGCACCGTCTAACAAAATGAACCTTCACTGTCTACGGGGTCCACCTAGGTATGACTGCCGATTACGCACACAAAATCAGAACCTTGCAAAAACAACCACAATGCTGCTGCGTTTCCTAGCATATCAGCGTTGCTGCCTTCACATGTCCATGGGTCGAAATTAACCTCACTTCTGCACGCGTCGAGTTTAACTCGCGACTGCTGCACATGTCGAATCTATCCTCACTGTGGCTTTTTGTGGATTCTATGCCTAGGGACGCTGGTCATATTAATTCTCTGATCGCTTCTCTCTCTACGGTTAGGTTGTACAGCTCTCCCATGTTCGCTGCTTTACGCCTAGTGTCACCACTCTGCTTTGACAAGAGACCCGAAAACTCCCAAGACTGTTGTTTTCTTTTTCTTGTGGATCCGTATGGATTGCAATACTTGACGTATCACACTTTTACCGTAGGCGGACGTATAAACTGTGATTACGCTTTTAAGAGCGTATTTATAGCAAAACCAAGTAAACTTTTACCGTAGGCGGACGGATTAAAACTCTTCATTGGAAATGAAAAAGTATTCCCGCGGTCGGGTGGGTCTAGCTTAGACGTAGAGTTGCATTTCGATATTGGAAGTCTGTTCCAATATTGCTAACTGTCGCAATCAGATTGCTGCCGAACTTCTAATGGTCGTTATAAATTTGATTTTCGACTATTACATATGTTTTAATGAAGTTCCAAGCTTTTTGGCTTGTCTGATATCCTCAGAGAATTGCCCATATGTATTCAGCCATAGATATGCAAAAACATCGATGTAACTTACGATATCATCAATGTTTTTAAAAACGGCGAAACAACGATGTATTTTTTCAAACATCGATGTATCACTAAGAGAAAGAGTCGCAGCCGTAAGTAAACTTGATAAATGAACACATTTTTTTAAATAATTTAAGTTTTGCTACAGTTTCTTTCAGTTGAAACCCTTTAGGGAGCTCTAATAGTAGGACAAGTTTGGTTAACCATAGCAGCTATAAATAAAGAGCCATTGGAATGAGACTGGTATCATCGGAAAGGCTGTTCTTTTGGCTATAACTTTTTCCTACATAATTTTGAAGACAATTGCAAAGCCTTCGAGGGACATACTTTTTAAACTAGTCTAGCCCCTATACTGGGGTAATAACAGTACGAAACTTACTTTCGCTGTTAACGTAATAGGGTAAAAAAAAGGATTTTCATAAAATTTGTTGGACTCTTTGGACACTAATCCTTTGATCTAAAATGGTGTACATACCCCCATAACCCCCTAACCACTACTTAGGCCATTTTGCTCAGTTTGACTGCAATCTGGCTCATCGAGCTCTCGCTTACAGATTCGACCATGAGCGCAACCAATACTGCGACTATGACCAATAGTTCTTCCAACCTGCAGAAGTCATAAGAGATAAAATAAAGACCATGTGTTATCATATAGAAGCATCTACTATTTCCACACCAGAAGGAATGTTTGAAGTTTTGCTAAATACCACGAAGATTGAAGATCAACAAAATATTTTGTAAAGGAAACACGTTGGGCATGAAATATTCCTTCAGAAAATAAATATTTCAAAAAATCTCGCGAGCGACCAATGTCCCATAAAGTGAAAAATTTGACATTGACGGAAATTGGTTCGGAATTTCTTCAATTGATGGCGCTTAAATCTCAAATTTTTAATGCAGCCCTCTGGTGTTCTAAGGAACCTTCAGTAAACACGCCGCGCAATTTAAACCAGTCGTTTGGTCACTAGGGCCACATACTATTGTGGCCCTTTTACTATTTGAGCCCCCTTGTCCCCTAGTATAAATAAAAATATAAATACAAGTTGGTATTAAGGTGCAGCAAAACAAACATTTTATTAGCAATTGGAGCAATTTATGGAAAACAAGAGAGATAGTTATAGTCGGGTGCCCTGACTATCAGATACCCGTTACTCAGGTAAAGGGAGTGCAAGGGAGATGGAGATAGAAACTTTGATCACGCATAACTTTTTAACGAATGGTCCGATTTGAAATATTCTACATTTCGATAGGTATTGATAAACACAATAAAACTGCATTTTTACTTTTCCGAAATATTTAAATTTTTAAAATCGTATATAAGCGATTGTTGGCGTTAGAGGGGGCATGGCACTTTTTTAAAACAAACTTGCGCTGCGTAGGAACTCCTAGAATCTGCATGCAAAACGCCAATCTTCTAGCTTTTATAGTTTTCGAAATCTAATAATCGTAACTCAGCTAAAGGGAGTGCGAGGGAGATAGATATATAAACAATTTTGATTGCGTATAACTTTTTAATGAATGGTCCGATTTGAAAAATGTCTTCTACTTTTCGATAGGTATTATTAATCACTATAAAATTGCGTTTATGTACTTTTAAAATCTTAAAAGATGTGGCCTCCAGACACATTTGAAAATCGTTTATGGCGATTGTGGGCGTTAGAAGGGGGCGTGGCACCTCGATGAAACAAAATTGCGCTGCGTAGGAAGCTTAAGAATATGTGTGGGTAATCCCAACTTTCTAGCTTTTGTAGTTTCCGAGATCTCAGCGTTCCTACAGACAGACAGACAGACGGACAGGCAGACGGACAGACAGACGGACATGGCTAGATCGACTCGGCTAGTGATCCTGATCAAGAATATACATACTTTATGTGGTCGGAAACGCTTCCTTCTAGCTGCTACATACTTTTGCACGAATATATTATACCCTTTTACTCTTCAATTAACGGGTATAATAATTAAGAATTAAAAAAATTCGATGTTTTCAGCGATATATCGAGGTTTTCAAACATCGATTACACTAGTTTACAGCCAAAATGCTCCCCAAGAATTTATGCCAAGTTCTGATAGTGTTGGACCCCTAGATCACGAAAATACCACTCATATTTTTTTTTGATGGCACAGTTTCTTTTAAAGATTTTTTAAAGTTCAAAATGTTAAATTTCTGACTTTTTTCGAATTTCTTCTTATATCTCGGCACATATCCGCCCGATTGGGCCAGTTTTCGTTTTATTTTAAAGTCAATAGATCAGAGCTTAACTTTGCCATACAGATCAATATGATTGGATAAGTAATGGCAGCGCAGCAGCTCGTCAAAGATGAAAAATGTGTTTTTTGGTCGACTGTAAGTCGGCTGTATATATTGTAAAAACTCGAAAAAAATCCGTTGAAAAATCATAATGGGTACCACCTTAAAGTTTTCCACTTTTTTCGTTTGACAAAGTCCAAATTTATGTTTTATCCCAGGCGGCGACATGTAAACAAAAATGAGTGGTGATGGCAGCCTATGGTAATAAGACAGACAGACAGACAGAAGACAGACAGACAGACAGACAGACAGACAGACAGACAGACAGACAGACAGACAGACAGACAGACAGACAGACAGACAGACAGACAGACAGACAGACAGACAGACAGACAGACAGACAGACAGACAGACAGACAGACAGACAGACAGACAGACAGACAGACAGACAGACAGACAGACAGACAGACAGACAGACAGACAGACAGACAGACAGACAGACAGACAGACAGACAGACAGACAGACAGACAGACAGACAGACAGACAGACAGACAGACAGACAGACAGACAGACAGACAGACAGACAGACAGACAGACAGACAGACAGACAGACAGACAGACAGACAGACAGACAGACAGACAGACAGACAGACAGACAGACAGACAGACAGACAGACAGACAGACAGACAGACAGACAGACAGACAGACAGACAGACAGACAGACAGACAGACAGACAGACAGACAGACAGACAGACAGACAGACAGACAGACAGACAGACAGACAGACAGACAGACAGACAGACAGACAGACAGACAGACAGACAGACAGACAGACAGACAGACAGACAGACAGACAGACAGACAGACAGACAGACAGACAGACAGACAGACAGACAGACAGACAGACAGACAGACAGACAGACAGACAGACAGACAGACAGACAGACAGACAGACAGACAGACAGACAGACAGACAGACAGACAGACAGACAGACAGACAGACAGACAGACAGACAGACAGACAGACAGACAGACAGACAGACAGACAGACAGACAGACAGACAGACAGACAGACAGACAGACAGACAGACAGACAGACAGACAGACAGACAGACAGACAGACAGACAGACAGACAGACAGACAGACAGACAGACAGACAGACAGACAGACAGACAGACAGACAGACAGACAGACAGACAGACAGACAGACAGACAGACAGACAGACAGACAGACAGACAGACAGACAGACAGACAGACAGACAGACAGATCTCTATTGCAGTGCCATTATCAAATGCTCCCGTGGACGCGGGAGCATTTGATAATTCATTAATTAATTTAGCTGAATCCCGTTTTCCGTCCGCCCACAAAGCCTGTTCTGCGGCTGATACCAATTGATCCTTATCCATTGGGAGCAATGACATTAATGCTATAGTGTTCGGTATTTAATGTGACCTGAAGCCAACTTGCATTATGAGTAAGAAAACTGGCTTTCTCTCTCCTAGATTTCTCAAATCTGTTTTGAAACTCAAAAGACAGTTTACTCATGTGTAATTTAAATTTGGAGTGATCAATGTCATTGCCAAACATCATCACTGCGTGCTAAGTAGAAGGTCTTTGGGGAAAATACGGGAAACATTTTTTTTTTTTTAATATAAAAAAAAACTTTTAAAAAGCACTTTTTTCAAAAAAAAAAAAATGTTTGGTTAAAAAAAATGTTTTTGTTTTTGAAAGTGGTATAAAAATTGGTCTTAAGTTAATGGGAAAAATAACTTTTGGCTGCTTAAGGCTCATCCACATCAAAAATAGTTAAACTTTTGCCAAAAGTCCCCCTAGATTGGCAAAATCTTACACTGTGTGGCGTTTTTTTGCACAAAATGAAAATGAAATATTTATGATACTACTATACTACTATGATATTTTTCTCAAAAAAGCAGTATTTTTCATTCGCGTTTGGGGGGGGGTCAAACGTCATTTTAGACCAAAAGTATGTTCGCCAATATGACTTAAAATCCTTTAAAGATTACGTTCCCCCTATACGATATTTGGGGTCCCAAATCGACCCACCCTAATGATTACCCAAAACAAATTGAGTGCCTTTTTATTTTTTTGTTAGGTGTTATTGAATTTTTATTATTAAAATCAATATAAGAAACAAAAAAATACAAAAATACTTTTTAACAAAGTTGTTCTTTTGAAAAGATGATGTGAAATAATTTTTTAATTACTAATATATAATTAGAAAGATAGCTGTATCCCGTTCTTTAGAAACTTCATCGCAATTGACATTTGTGCACCAATTTTGCGTGTGTTTTGCCGTTTTAGGTCTAGGCCTTTAAATACAAATTTATGAAAAAGTGCACAAAAGTGCACCTTAAAATAACATTCATATGAACAACAATTGAATTCTCTACAACCCAGTAAAAATATTAAGGTGAAACTATGTCACATTCGGTTTGTTTGTCTATTTGAAGATCACTTAAAATATACAATAAATTAGTTTAATCCACCCTCTTTCGATGCCGTAAAACCCGATTTGTTATAATCGTTCTAAATTGCGATTTGAAATAATTTCAAAGTTCTTGTTTTTTCCAATTATTTGCTCCACGTGCGCCCGTCACCGCCAACAGCTGTTTAAACAGCCTGTACCTTAACAGTGCGAGCTTCTGTTAAGATTTCTGGTACGTAACATTAAAGTCTGATGTTATCCTAACAGAATGACATCATTGGATCTTAATTTTAAGGACTTTCAAAAAATGACTTTTGGCCACCTAAAGTGGTCATCCAGCCTATAGTGCATTGCCAAAATTCGAAAAAATAATTCGGTATCAACGAATATACAAAAGCGCTTCGCTGCCCTTTGTTCGAGAAAAAATATTGTTGTTTAGTAGGAAGTTTTCTGCCAAATAGTTTGATCTGGCGTGCGCTGCTTTCGCAAACCTCAACAAGACAGACAGACAGACATGGCTAAAAAATAAAAAAACACTAACAGAATTTGCCATCAATTGCTGGGGAGCACTCCAAGAATATTACTTTGTAAACTAGTGTTATGAAAACATCGATAGTGGATACATCGATCTCTATTGCAGTGCCATTAGAATATAATTTAGCTTTCTTAATTATAGTCCCCGTGGACGCGGGAGCATTTGATAATTCATTAATTAATTTAGCTGAATCCCGTTTTCCGTCCGCCCACAAAGCCTGTTCTGCGGCTGATACCAATTGATCCTTATCCATTGGGAGCAATGACATTAATGCTATAGTGTTCGGTATTTAATGTGACCTGAAGCCAACTTGCATTATGAGTAAGAAAACTGGCTTTCTCTCTCCTAGATTTCTCAAATCTGTTTTGAAACTCAAAAGACAGTTTACTCATGTGTAATTTAAATTTGGAGTGATCAATGTCATTGCCAAACATCATCACTGCGTGCTAAGTAGAAGGTCTTTGGGGAAAATATGGGAAACATTTTTTTTTTTTAATATAAAAAAAAACTTTTAAAAAGCACTTTTTTCAAAAAAAAAAATGTTTGGTTAAAAAAAATGTTTTTGTTTTTGAAAGTGGTATAAAAATTGGTCTTAAGGTAATGGGAAAAATAACTTTTGGCTGCTTAAGGCTCATCCACATCAAAAATAGTTAAACTTTTGCCAAAAGTCCCCCTAGATTGGCAAAATCTTACACTGTGTGGCGTTTTTTTGCACAAAATGAAAATGAAATATTTATGATACTACTATACTACTATGATATTTTTCTCAAAAAAGCAGTATTTTTCATTCGCGTTTTAGACCAAAAGTATGTTCGCCAATATGACTTAAAATCCTTTAAAGATTACGTTCCCCCTATACGATATTTGGGGTCCCGAATCGACCCACCCTAATGATTACCCAAAACAAATTGAGTGCCTTTTTATTTTTTTGTTAGGTGTTATTGAATTTTTATTATTAAAATCAATATAAGAAACAAAAAAATACAAAAATACTTTTTAACAAAGTTGTTCTTTTGAAAAGATGATGTGAAATAATTTTTTAATTACTAATATATAATTAGAAAGATAGCTGTATCCCGTTCTTTAGAAACTTCATCGCAATTGACATTTGTGCACCAATTTTGCGTGTGTTTTGCCGTTTTAGGTCTAGGCCTTTAAATACAGATTTAAGAAAAAGTGCACAAAAGTGCACCTTAAAATAACATTCATATGAACAACAATTGAATTCTCTACAACCCAGTAAAAATATTAAGGTGAAACTATGTCACATTCGGTTTGTTTGTCTATTTAAAGATCACTTAAAATATACAATAAATTAGTTTAATCCACCCTCTTTCGATGCCGTAAAACCCGATTTGTTATAATCGTTCTAAATTGCGATTTGAAATAATTTCAAAGTTCTTGTTTTTTCCAATTATTTGCTCCACGTGCGCCCGTCACCGCCAACAGCTGTTTTAACAGCCTGTACCTTAACAGTGCGAGCTTCTGTTAAGATTTCTGGTACGTAACATTAAAGTCTGATGTTATCCTAACAGAATGACATCATTGGATCTTAATTTTAAGGACTTTCAAAAAATGACTTTTGGCCACCTAAAGTGGTCATCCAGCCTATAGTGCATTGCCAAAATTCGAAAAAATAATTCGGTATCAACGAATATACAAAAGCGCTTCGCTGCCCTTTGTTCGAGAAAAAATATTGTTGTTTAGTAGGAAGTTTTCTGCCAAATAGTTTGATCTGGCGTGCGCTGCTTTCGCAAACCTCAACAAGTGTATCGTGTCTCAGGCACAGGTTTTGGCAGCGATGGTCCCGGGAGTACGTCTCCAGCCTCCAGGCGAGAAACAAGTTACACCTGGAGTTTCTAAACAACCAAAAATCGATGTTTTTTTAAAATTAAAGAATTGGTTAACTTTTAAGGGGCTTATAATCTACAAAATATTTATAAAGGTTACATATTTGAAATAGTCGATTTATGTGCTTTACAATTTTGTAGGCCGATATCAAAAATTTTGATTTACACACTTATTTGGCCAAGGGCGTCACTGCGCGTCGGTGTCACAGAAGTACGGACGATTTCCTTTTTCGGTCAAATCTTACGACAAATGACCATGGCTAAATAGAGATTCAAAACATCGATAGTGGATACATCGATGTTTTCATAATCGATGTTTAAAAACCTCTATATATCGCTAAAAACATAGATTTTTTTTTAAATTTTTTTAAATTTTCCATAAATTGCTCCAATTGCTAATAAAATTATTGTTTTGCTCAAATAGTAAAAGGGCCACAATAGTATGTGGCCCTAGTGACCAAACGACTCGTTTAAATTGCGCGGCGTGTTTACTGAAGGTTCCTTAGAACACCAGAGGGCTGCATTAAAAATTTGAGATTTAATTGAAGAAATTCCGAACCAATTTCCGTCAATGTCAAATTTTTCACTTTATTGGACATTGGTCGCTCGCGAGATTTTTTGAAATATTTATTTTCTGAAGGAATATTTCATGCCCAACGTGTTTCCTTTACAAAATATTTTGTTGGTCTTCAATCTTCGTGGTATTTAGCAAAACTTCAAACATTCCTTCTGGTGTGGAAATAGTAGATGCTTCTATATGATAACACATGGTCTTTATTTTATTTCTTATGACTTCTGCAGGTTGGTAGAACTATTGGTCATAGTCGCAGTATTGGTTGCGCTCATGGTCGAATCTGTAAGCGAGAGCTCGATGAGCCAGATTGCAGTCAAACTGAGCAAAATGGCCTAAGTAGTGGTTAGGGGGTTATGGGGGTATGTACACCATTTTAGATCAAAGGATTAGTGTCCAAAGAGTCCAACAAATTTTATGAAAATTCTTTTTTTTACCCTATAACGTTAACAGCGAAAGTAAGTTTCGTACTGTTATTACCCCAGTATTGGGGCTAGACTAGTTTAAAAAGTATGTTCCTCAAAGCCTTGCAATTGTCTTCAAAATTATGTAGGAAAAAGTTATAGCCAAAAGAACAGCCTTTCCGATGATACCAGTCTCATTCCAATGGCTCTTTATAGCTACTATGTTTAATCAAACTTTTCCTACTATTAGAGCCCCCTTTTCCCCTACACTTTATCCACACTCCACTGATTTCTTGGTAAAAAAGTTGGATGTTTACTGCCTTAGGATTTAATTGCGACCTTTATTCATTCGCTATTTGTGCAGAACCAGTCCATTTTGCCACGAGGAACCGCCCTAAAGGGTTTCAACTAAAAGAAACTGTAGCAAAACTTAAAATATTGCAAAAAATGTGCTCATTTATCAAGTTTACTTACGGCTGCTAGCGTCTCTTTCTTTTAGTGATACATCGATGTTTGAAAGAATACATCGATGTATCGCCGTTTTTAAAAACATCGATGATATCGAAAGATACATCGATGTTTTTGCATCTCTACTGCTAAATGCCCTTCAGCTGATCAAGCACTTGCCCATATGATACGGTTTTTAGGCGTGTATTTTTAACGAAGCCATTTATGCCAGCAATTTTGCATTTTTTCTCACTTTTTCAACTTTGACAAAGTGTAGCTTCTAAACTAGTGAATGCAACTCAATGCGTATAAGAAATGTGTATAAGAAAGTTAGAGGTCATTCTATTTCCTGTAAAATAAGTGGCAGCACCATACCCAAAGCCGACGCCTGGCAACCCTGCACGACTGGTCACCCTAGGACCTGTAAAAAGCCGGTCTAAAAAAAAACTTTTGGGAGAATAGCGATCACACTGATCGCCTTCCTTCTCTCTCTCGCTTCTTCCGGTTGTCTGCCGTGCTGCAAACTCGATTAATTAAGCGGCTAATAAAAACTTAAAAATAACCCTTAAGAACTGTTGCGTTGTTAGTTGACTGACGTTCTCGTAACGTGGATTGACTCCCACCTAATTGAAAAGTATCCGCTCGGCTAACAGTGGCGAATTTGGAAACCCCTACGGGCGACTAAGTTTCGTTACATTGGTGCCAGGTGTGGGGTCACGTGGGTTTGCGAAAACCCAAACCCAAAGAAAATGCCTAAAAAAAAAGTTCGCCAACGCCAGCCCTCACCCGATGGAAATATGGGAGAGGCCGCACAACAGCAACAAACTCAGTCTTTCATGCAAAAGCTGGAAGACAAAGTAAGTGGAATTGACAAGTCTCTAGAACGAAAGTTCGAGCAAAAGTTTGAGCAGATGTGGGCGAGCTTCGAGAGGACCATGTTTGATGGCTTGCAAAGTGTAGCAAAAGGACCGATCAACGCTGCGCATACCTTTGCACCCGCCGTGCCAGTGGGAGAGCCAATGCTCTCTTCTAGCACGCCGCGCCTGGTTGCACCATTAGCGGAGGATGCACCGCGCCTAAATTGCCCAGTAGAACCCCCGGAAGCACCTGTTAGTCGCTCGTACGACCCGCAGCCTCCTACAGCCGGCTTTGCAGCCGATGGGTTGTCAACAAGAGCATCGCAATCAGTCATTCCTTCTCGATATTGGGACTTTTTGGAGTTGCGCGATACAGAGATACCCCCTATATTCAACGGCACAAGGCCATAATCTGAGTTTCAACGTCTGCTGGACGATATATCTATCTATCTATATATGAGTATCACTGGTCGGAGAGAAAGATATGCCGAAAGCTGTACACCAGCCTGCGCGGGCGCGCCCAACGCTTTCACGCCACCCTCCCAGAGTCCACCCTTCGTTCCTATGAGGCTATCAAGACGGCTATGCGTGAACATTTCACAGTAGGGACTCATACTGGTTACCACATCTTCCATAACCGTATGCAGGGCCCAAAGGAGACACTCGATGACTTCGCTTTGGAACTAGAACGCCTTGGTCGAGCAGTTTTTGGCGAGCTGCCTGAGCTGACCTACAACAACATCATGGCAGCGTTTTATTGATGGGATTCGAGAGACAGCTTACCAAGTGCCGATTATAAGCAGTAGCCCACGATCACTAATAGAAGCCCTCGATACGGCCATCCGCATAGAAGCACAATGTCAACGTCGCCCAGGCGGAACCGTGATGAACGTCACGGCCATTACTGCTGAAACCCAACCGTCAGCGCCAAGAAGCGGTGGCCGAGGTCCACGCCGAAATGGGCGTGCTAGTCCAGAGTCACCCCACCTCCTGCTAACCAGGCGGGAAACTAAATGCCGCCAGCCTCTCGGGGCGGAGGTTGGCCACCAATCCCAACAGGCCCACAGATCATTTGCCTGCCTTGGGCCATCCCAACATCAACGACGAGTTTCATCCTTGGATGCAACAGGTACGTAGCACACCCCCAGCCTAAGTTTGGACGAGTGAACATGAGCCCACAACCTGAGAGACCCCCACCGAGAGACCGCCGCTTACAGAGCAACCTATGGCCCGACAGAGTCTTCCTCTTACGAGAGTCGAAGCCGTCCTACCTCCCGCGCCCGTAATGCCGCCGCCCGGAGAGAGTGCCAACGGATTACCGACTATGCCGGCCAACGCAAATTCACCACTACCCAAATCCCTGGCAACTGGAAACTACGAACGTGTAAAGGTCCCCACGGTAAAGCTACCAACCACCAAGCAGTTCATTGCCGCACCAGCCGCTCCTTCAGAGGAAGTTGAAGCCGCCCGTGCCCAGCTGTTTGAAGAGCCGCCGCCCAGCGAATCCGTTTTGATGCCGCCGCTTAAGTGGGAGGAAGCGAAACCACGGCCAGAAGTCCGAGTTGCTGCCACCGCGACCCATACACTCACCTGGCCACTAACCCCGCAACAAACCGCCGAACGCTTCACCGCACCTGAAGAACCCGAATCCGTTTTGGCCCGTTTGTTTGCCGAGCCAGCACCCGAAGAAGTTGATCCTGCGCCCACGGCCCGTACCCATCAGGAACTCAACGCCTTGCACCCAGTAGAGCCAACAACCACCGAACAGTTTATTGCTACACCAGCCGCTCCTTCAGAGGAAGTCGCAGCCGCCCATGCCCTGCTGTTCGAAGAGCCGCCGCTCAGCGAAAATGCTTTGACGCCGCCGCTCACGTGTGTTGAAGCGAAGCTTTGGCCAGAAGTTCGGGTTGTCGCATCGACGACCCTCGCCTGCCCACCAACCTCCCAACAAACCGCCGAACGCATCACACCATCTGAAGAACCTGAGTCCGTTGTGGCCCGTTTGCTTGCTGACCCGGTACCTAAGGAAGTTGAGCCTGCGCCCACGGTTTATACCCAACAGGAGATCAACGCCTTGCCAACAAAAGCTACGTATACCTGTGGTTCGCGTAGCGGTCAGCATTTACACTGTTTCATTTTCTTACAGGAAACCCCAGTACCACTTATTGTAGACACTGGCGCATCAGTCTCGCTACTCAATCGCGGAGACTTTCGGAAACGGTTAAACACCACCCCGTGCCACGTCGTTCTACAAGGTCCGTCTGCAGAACAGTTCATCGCCACAGCACGGGTGTTAGCCAGTCTGGTTATAGCTGGACGGCCCCTACAGCACGAATTTCTCTTGGTGGAACGCAACACCCCGAGCCTTATGGGCATCGACTTCCTGTTGCGTCACCAGGCATCCGTGGACCTAAAGGCTTTGCACCTCAAATTCCCGTGGGGAGCGATTCCACTGCACCCCCCAGGTGTGACGCTGCCTAGCCTACTGTACTCTACAGTAGAAACCAGGATCCCTCCCTACAGCAACACCTTTCTGAGAGTCTGTTGCCAATCACAAGATCGATGTCCCGTGGCAGTCTTGGAGCGTGGTACCTTTTCCCAGTTACCTAATAAGGTAATCTTAGGCAGTACGGTGGTGAACCGAGAGGACAACTCCACAACTCTACACTTGCTGAACCTGAGTTCCAGGGAATGCCGGTTACCAATATTCACCATTTTGGGACAAGTGGAATCAGCCGAAGTATTGCCGGCCGCCGCAAAACTGGCCGAGCCGGACGGTATGTGTTGGTTGTCGCCAGCGCTACCGCCAGACTTGCCAACGAGCCTTCATGTAGGTTGGCAGAAGCTGCTGCAACGCTACGAGACAAGGTTTGCTCAAGGTGACGATGACATGGGGCGAACAAATTTAGCCCACCACACCATCGACACCGGTCAGGCCCGGCCTATCAAGCAACCACCACGGCGGAAACCCCTCGCACGAAAAACGGAGGTGGATCAATTAATCGCCGATATGCAGTGCAGAGACGTGATCCGCCCTTCCACCAGCCCCTGGGCCTCGCCCGTAGTGCTAGTAAGGAAGAAGGATGGATCCACCAGATTCTGCGTGGATTATCGTCGCCTGAATGACATGACAGTGAAGGATTCGAACCCGTTGCCAAAAATGGATGACATTTTGACTACCCTGCATGGCTCCCGCTGGTTCTCTACCATGGATGTACAAAGTGGATACTGGCAAGTAGGAGTCGCAGGAGTCGCGTCCCAAAACTGCGTTCACTTGTGACGTGGGGCTGTTCGAATTCAACGTGATGCCATTCGGCCTGACAAATGCGCCAGCGACCTTCGAACGCCTGATGGATGGCCTACTGGCCGGTCTCTCTTGGAAGTCAACACTGGTATACCTAGACGACATAATCGTGCACTCCCGCAGAGCCGAGGAGTACCTGGTTCACTTAGATCAAGTATTTGATCGTCTGGCAACCGCCGGCCTTAAGTTGAGTCCACGAAAGTGTGCCTTCTTCCGCTCCGAAGTGAATTATCTTGGTCACATCGTGAGCCACCGCGGCTTAAAGACATGCCCCGACAAAATCCAAAAAGTTGTCGATTGGCCGCAGCCCCGCAACCAGAAAGAAGTACGATCGTTCGTGGGATTGTGCTCATACTACCGCAAGTTCATCCCAGACTTTGCGACCATAGCCCGGCCGTTGCATGAGTTGGCCGAGGCCCGCCGCCCCTTCACGTGGTCTGCCAATGCTCAAAGCGCCTTCAGCCTGCTTAAGGTAAGGCTAACAACGTCACCAGTTCTCACCTTTCCAGACCCTGATGGTTTGTTCATCCTCGACACTGATGCCTCCAATCACGGCGCTGGAGCTGTGCTCAGCCAATGCCAGGACGGTAAGGAGCGTGTCTTGGAATACCACAGCAAAACATTTAACGCAGCAGAGCGCAACTACTGCGTCACAAGAAGAGAACTGTTAGCCGCCGTTCTCTCTACCAAACATTTTCATCATTATCTGAACGGACGAAAGTATGTCTTGCGGACAGACCATGCCTCCCTCCGATGGCTGTTCAAGTTTAAAGAACCGGAAGGCCAACTAGCTCGCTGGATCGAACGCCTACAGCAGTACCACATGGACATTCACCACCGAAGCGGTAAACAGCATGGTAATGCCGACGCGCTCTCATGCCTACCCTGTGGCGCATGCAGAGTATGCGAAAAAGCTGAGCAGTCCGACGTTAGCATTGGTTCTCTCTTGGTTGGAAGATGGAAAGGGACCCCCAAGTCCCAGATTTGGGGCGAAAGCCCCGAAAGCCACTCCTTCACAAACCTGCACTTGGAAGATGGCGTTGTAAAGACCCAAAGCAAAACGGGTGAGAAGGTAACGCTAGTACCGCAATTATTGCGAGAGGAAACCCTACGCCACGCTCATAATTCGCCACTGGAGGTCACTTTGGAGTCAAGAAGACGACTGCCAAAGTAAAGAAACGGTACTACTGAATTGGTCAATCAGCAGACGTGCCGATATGGAGCGCCTTTCGTACTCCACTCGGATCAAGGTCGCAATTTTGAGTCAACTGTTTTTCTGACCTGTATGCGCCTTCTTGATGTGGAAAAGACCCGCACGACCCCGCTATACCCTCAATCAGACGGCATGGTCGAGAGGTTGCTGGACTATTTGGCTAAATTCGTCCCCGCCGATCAACGCGATTGGGACCAACTCCTACCGTTAGCCTTGTGGGCCTATCGCTCAGCCCCTCACGAAGCCACTGGATTTTCACCAGGCTTACTCATGCTGGGACGTGAACCCCGCCTACCTGCAGAGCTGATTTACGGACGTCCGTCCCCCGATTTGCAAAGCTACCCCGAATACGTGGAGCGCTTACAGGAGAACCTACGAAAGACACACCAGGCCGCCCGAGAACATCTTCTAGCCGCGGCCAAAGTCAACAAAGCCCGCTACGACCTCCGATCTCATCCTGTTGAATTTATCGCTGGTGAGGAAGTTTGGATCTACGTTCCTACTCGAAAAGTTGGACGATGCCCGAAACTACAGTCTGATTGGATTGGTCCAGCCACCGTCATCTTACGACATTCCGATCTGGTCTATGAAGTTCGTCTACCAGGCAAGCGTTCGACAAAGACCCTCCACGTCAACCGCCTGGTCAAGTATCAAGGACTAACTCGGCCAGAAGACTCGTGTCTAAGAGGGGGGCAATGTAACGAAAGTTGGCGCCACAATACTTGCCCAAGTGGCAGCACCATACCCAAAGCCGACGCCTGGCAACCTTGCACGACTGGTCACCCTAGGACCTGTAAAAAGCCGGTAAAAAAAACTTTTGGGAGAATAGCGATCACACTGATCGCCTTCCTTCTCTCTCTCGCTTCTTCCGGTTGTCTGCCATGCTGCAAGCTCTATTAATTAAGCGGCTAATAAAAACTTAAAAATAACCCTTAAGAACTATTGCGTTGTTAGTTGACTGACGTTGTCGTAACGTGGATTGACCCCCACCTAATTAAAAAGTATCCGCTCGGCTAACAGTGGCGAATTTGGAAACACCTACGGGCGACTAAGTTTCGTTACAGTATATATCATCGATTTTTTTTTGTAAACTGGTGTTATAAAAGAGCAGGCACCGAAACACGTAGCGACTATTAAGGAACAGAAGCGGACCAGCTATCTCTGCGATCTGCATTTGCATGCTAATAAGCCAATGCGCCAGACAGCTGACTCCGTCACCCGTGATCCAAAACCTTAGCCAAGGGGAAAATGTTCGCCAAGAGAGGAAGACCGACCGTCAACCGTGAGCCGATTCCTAAAATTTAGGTAGGCCGACCGAAAGTCGGGCCCTGGTACGGTAGGGAGGGAGTGAATCCGGCAGGGAAGCTGGCGAGATGGTCACTGAGTGCAGATTAGTGGCTTTCACTGTTTATTTTCCCGTGCTTTGTCTCGATAAAAATACGCCGATGCGCGCGCTTGGAAAACACGTCCGTCTGCTTTGGCTCTCAGGGATCGACTCCCTGTTCTGTTCGCCGTCCTCTGCAATCGCGCAGTTATCGATTCCTCTGCTGCTGTCGCTTTGTTGCTTTCGCGGCTGCTCCTTCGTAGTCGGCACTTCTTCTGTCTTTCGCTGTCGTTGCTGCGCCTGAGCAACATCGCCACTTCACTGCTGCCGTCGTACTCGCGCAGCTGCCACAAAAGGGACAATATTTTCTGCAGCACATAATTGGCTTCTGGGATTGCAAAAAGCGGTAATGCTGATTTGCGTAATTCCATTTCTGGATCGGACGTTTATGTTTCAGGGGAAATGTCGATAAATTGCTTTTTCCGACGACTCTTGAATCTCTGCAACTAGGTTTGCGACAAAAACATTGGATTTGCTTAGATCGAATGCAGAGTGATCTCCGAGTCCGTCCATGGGAACACATTTGTAATCGGAAAATAAGGCAATGGTCTTACACGATTATTAGGATCCGCTAAAAGGCGAGTTGCGCACAACTCATGGCAAGGCAAAATTTTCGTCTTGAGGGAAGCTAATATAGACTTTGTAAGGGCGGTTAAAATTGTAACAAGTCAAAATCCAGATTACCAATACTTATTGGAGTTAACCAATCTGGCATCCCCGCAACCTGTGTCTAGGATAAACACTTAACATTTCCTAAAGCGTGATCGCTGTAAAACTCGACACTGTGGGTTATGTCCCGGATAAACAAGTAACATTCCCTATCGCAAGTTCACCCAGAAATGCAACTCTGCAACTGTCAGAAGCTTGCGGCCATGTTTTACGGCTTCCGGCGTCAATTCGGTCTCTTGTAATGAAAATCTGAAAGCGTGCGGACGTAACCCTCATTTATTTGTGCCAGACGAGGAAAACTAAACCGCGTGTGATTCGCGATTAGCCGACGACCGTGCAGCAAGTCCCGCCACAGCCGGAGACCACCGATTCTACAAGAGACGAGAAATATTTTCTGCTTTTATCAATCTTGGTATGTAAAAAGTGCCATGCCTTAAGTGATCACATTTTGAACGAAGTAGCCCTCAGGTACAGGCTGCCCCCGCCGTGAGCCAGACACGGGGGAAATCTTCTAAGCCGGCAGCGTGTCACGAGCACTACGCGACGCGGCTGCACCACCGCTGCGGAGCATTTCCACCGCCCACGTGCGGAGCACCCCCAACTACAGCTGCCCCAGCGAAATCTGTCGAGAAGACCCAGTTTCGAGCGGCGCGGATACCATCTGCTGGAGAAGTATCTGCGGCCGCACTCAGACCTAAGCTGGTCTGGTCAAGGATCAAACGGCCACCGCACTCCACGTGCAGATAGAACACCTGCAAGTGACGTCCACTTGCGGATCAATCGTCGGACAGGACCCTACGGCCCCGCATTCCACGTGCGGATCGAAACCTCGCAAGTCGCGCCTGTCTGCCTGTACAGCGTCGAATCCTGCTGCTACTGGCGTATTCCAATCAAGGATCTTTCTACGGCTGCCTATATCCACGCGCGGATCTGCATAGGACCGGCACGAATCATAGCCCAGTGTGAGCGGCTAGGAAAGCGGAATTAAGGATAGGAAAGACGACGCCTAAACACAGCACGACAATTTGGAACGCCTAATTCAGCGCTGATAAGCAGAGAGTGTTAGGCATGTAGTGGACCATGTAGTACCTTTTTCTAAAATGCCCTGATGCCTTCTGCAGTCAGTTAAAGTAGCTGTAAATTCTTAGTTTATTTTGTATCATAAAGCTTAATTCCTATTCTGTTGTAAAAGGGAGTCTTGTAGGGAACATATGTAATATATGTAATCTCGTTAACTTGCCTCAGCCTACAACACCTCCAGCTATGTCATCAGGCCGACTGCTGACTTCGTGGGAGCCTAATTAAGTATGAATTTCCCGAAAAGCTCCATAACCGCCCCGAGATTATTAAAGTATAAACATATTCAAATTGAGTATTAAATGAAGTTTTGAATTACTCGGCAATAAGCCCCACCAGTTTATGTAATAAGTAAACTTCTATTAAATTTCGAAGTTCGATGAAGTAATAATTGTTAAGCTTTGTAATCAAGTTACTTTAATCATGGCAAATTAATGGATTGAATAACATTGAAGAACAATGCCTAGCTAATTTAAATAAGGACACCTGAGGGAGGAACGGTTTTCACAAACGGGGAAATTATTGAATTTTGTCTAAATTTCCTGGAGGGCGGGCATTGAACGGAAGAAACCACCAACTTATTCTTCCTAAGCCCGCTGAGCTGCTGTTCCCTACTGAACTAAATCTAATACATCCCTTTCCGCTCCTTTTCTTTCTGTCTACATTTTGGTAATGTGACGACTGCGATCGAGAGTCAAAAGACCCACCCCAGCCCTGACCCTAGTCGGCAAGTTAGTTAGACAGAAAAGACTCTCGGGCGTAGATAGACAGTCGTGTTCGTTAAAACTTTGCTGTCAATAAAGAATCTTTTAAACTTGTAAACTTTTAAATACTGCTGATATTAATACGAACGTAGATGCACGCTCCATATGCTCGCATGGAAGCGTCAGCAAAACCATGTATTTCTGCCGGGACTTTCCTTGAAAGCTTGCCAAGATGTCTTAAGATGCATCGGCACACTCAAAAAAAATCGTGAGTGTCAATTTAATATTTGAGGGTTAAAATGACACTGCTCCTAGGATCAAATTTTTGGGGTCAATTTAGTCCGAAGTGAGTGTCAAAAGTATAGAGCATTTTTATACCCGTTAGTAAAAGGGTATATCCCACCGGGAAAATTCCCCTGGAAAATAACATATTTTCATCAGGTTTCTCCATACAAGCGGAAGGGACAAAACCTCATTTACCCCTTACATTTCTTCCATCTCTGGTTTCAAAATACACGGGGGTGACACAAAAAGTAAGGGGGAAATGAGGTTTCTATATGGATCTCTGGCAGTAGAATGCAGGCCAAAATCCACTTGTTTTTCGCCTTCCCGCATTATAGATTTTCCACACGTGCTCAGTTATGGTTTTCCTCTATTTGCAATATCTGCTTTTCCACACCCTCCCAGTTTTGGTTTTCCAATACTTTGCAGTATCTGATTTCCCACAATAAAAAATAACTTTTTTTCATGTAATATTTGTATATGTATTTATTAATAATATTTACAATTGTTAATGCCTGAAGCATTCCCGGTTTTTGCTTGGCCGAATGCAGGTCTTAGGTATCCATGTCTTGTAAGCCTGTCTTCTGAAAATATCAAAAATTATTAAGATATGAATGTAAGACCAGGTATTGTAATAAGAGTAATTACCATTTTTACATCTCCATACAAAATTAAGGGATCTCTCCCGAAATTATGCCTAGTTTGCCATGGTTGATCATTTACCCTCTGATCAGATGTTTAATGTCGGGAAGGAGAATTATGAGAAGAAAAAATCAAATACGGGAAAGGCAAGCGCAACAGTTCTGGTCCCAAGAAGTCTCAATCGGCCTGGCTGAAATAAATGTTATATTTTGATTAAGTTAAACAACTAAGTTAGTACTGAAGTACTATTCATACAACCATTAAGAAGTGAAGATTAAAAACATTTCAAGTGACACTGAAATCCAGAATTTGTGTTGAAGATAGTATCTGGAGGCTTATATTTATTAATGGCGAAAATATCTAACCTCTGTAAGGCTGAAATTAAGATTATTAAACGACAACATTTATTTTATCAGTCACCTTTTTCTTGTTTTTACCTTAAAATTAACTATTTTCACTTTTCTATTTCCCTTTAGCACGAAATTTGAAATTGATGTGACCGTGCATCATATATTTGATAATACCAACATTCCGAAAAAAGATAATAATTGGTCATAATTTCGTTGTAACTTCAGGTCATATTTTGCCCGCGAATAAATATTTCCTTTAAATAATATTTTTCAGGGACCGTTATTATTAAAGGTTACTTATATTATAGGTATAGTAGGTATTTTTCGCCAATTCGATTTCATGTTAAGTGTTATCAATACTACCAACACGAATTTTTATTTTTTAACAACACTTAAAAATTGCTTAGGCCACGATCGGACGATAAAATTATTTTATTTCATAGAAAATGTTTAAAAATTTAAAAAACCAATAATAGTTTTCTATGTAAGTTAATGGCAAACCTTGATTAATTTGATCAAATATTTTGATAGTCTGACCTTGGATTTATTCTATAATTTTTTTGAGTCTCGTCATCATTCTTATTATTATTTGTATTATTTATTCAATTTTTATGAATATTTTAGAAAATCCTGGTTGTAGCTTTGAAATCAAATTGCCACAAAATCTTGTTCAAAAGCCGTGTGGCACGGAAAGTTTTGTTATTGAATAAAATAAATTAAAATCATCAATAATTATTATGATTATAGACATTATTATTATAGATATTTAGTTTAATTTATTTGATTAAAAATTATTACTATTTTTTTTACGATTTTAAAATTACTAAAAACTAAAGACAAATGTGAGAACAAGATTTTTGGTTTTTGTGTAAATTAGAGCCCTGCACAAGTAACCTGACTTGTTTGTCAAACCTTAAACCCAACCGACCTACTTGAATTCCATTTGACTTGGGTCGTTTGGGTTTGGGTATTTGGGTAAACAAGTTAATTTTTACCCTAACCCAAATACCCAAAACAAAAACAGGTCAAGTAGGTTAGGTCAAGCAAATTTACAGGTCGGTTCGGGTTAGGCTTTTAGTAACTCGTTCTATTACATTTTATATTAAATCCACAAAAACATTTCCTCTTGTTCTAAAGAATTCGCGGTTTTTGAAAAATCGATATAGAATATATCTTTAGGTTTCTTTACTTAAGCTCTGTATGATCCACACAAATGAATCCCCTTGTTCATTAGAATTCGCGGTTTTTGAAAATATCGATTGATATAAAGAGGTTTTATAGATTATATAGTGATTCATCCAACCCGCGAATTCTTAAGAACAGGAGGATTTTTGAATATTATAAGTTTGTGATTTTTTTGTTAAAAAATATTATAATCGGGGTCCCACAGATATCACACAGCGCATAAGTGGCCTGATATTGATGCTATTCAGAAACCCACCCCATTTAACGCTCAGAAATTATCTATCCCCACACCACTGCCTGCAAAAAGGAACAGGATTTCAAGAACTCTGAAACCAACTTCTCACTTTCCCGCTGGGAACGCATGCTGACGTCCTTGGAGTCTATATGGATCCTTAACTTAAATTTTCTGATCACATTACTACTTTGGTAAATAAAGCAAGGGGGAGTGCTTGCATTTATTAAAAGGTGGTCGAAGGAATTCGACCTTGAGTAATTCTTGAGTACTGCGCTCCAGTTTGGAGTCCCCAATATGGGGTGCATATAGACCGGATTGAGTCTGTGCAGAAAACTTTTTATTATTTGCCTTACTGTGACTTAACTGGGATACAAGCCTAATACTGACATCCTACTCTAGTAGACTAGTTCTAATTAACTTACCATCATTAGATTCACCAGAATTTATATTCCTTTAGTTTTAAATCATTGTATCTCTAATTATGCAATGCATGAAACTTTTAGAGTACTCTGAAATGACTAATCAGTGATCATGTTGTTCTGCTGAACGCGGCCATAGACTATATCACCTAATATCTATACCAACTCACTGCCTATCCTTAAATCAATAATACTATCCTACTTAACAACTAATTATTTTTACATTATGTATCTTGACTATTCGTATTTTAACCTGCATGTATTTTTAATTGTCTATTGTGAAATTGTCTTTTTCTTTGTCCGCGATTTCGTTTACTCGCCCAAAACGGTGTAGGGCTCCGCGCGTAACAAGCATTGCTTGGTGTCGTAAGGACCACTTGTTTGTACTGACCATAGTGACTGACTGACGTCCAAGATCATGCTTTTCCACCACCACCCCTTCCTCGCAATCATCCCCTTTGAGAAGTTTTAGTTAGACAATAGCTAAATTTGTTAGAAACCGAGTAGTCAACAACCTGGTTGCTAGCCACTGCTCACTTTCACCCCTCTTTATTTTTGAGAATTCTGCTTTCTTCCACCACCTTCCCTCCCTCGCCATCCCTCGCTAAACAGTTCCTTGGGCCCGTCAAGAAATCGTCAACATACAAATTATTCTGAATGACGTTGGCGGCTTTTGGATCCGAATCTGGCGCCATCTCTCAAAGCCGCATTAAACACCGAATGGCTAGATAGGATGCTGGCGAAGTTTTATAAGTCACGGTATTTCACTTGATGATTCTTAAAGACTCAGATGGATCTCGTCTTCACACTATGATCTGAAAGTTTCGGTCAGATTCGTCAACCAATACTTGACGATACACCTTTTTTACGTCTGCTGCAAGCGCAAACTTGTGCATTCTAAAACGAAGCAGCGTCGAACACTGCTCCTCTTGAATGGTGGGGCTTTGAGTTCGCAGCACGCATTGGTGCGGAATGAAGTAGTACGGACTGTCTGGAATTTTATTATCAGTAAAAGACATTTTGTCCATGGCTACATATTCTACCATGAATTCCAGATACACCCTTCTTAATGAAAGATCTTTGGTCAATCTCCTCTCGCAACTTAATTTGCTGAACCAAGAGCGTTTGGATCAGATATTGAATATTTTCAGGCACCCTCCAGCCGCTGGTGTTCAGCGTTTGACCCGGATGATAACCAGAAATATTTTTCAAGATATAGAATTCGGACGACAACTGACCACAAACGCCCATGTTGCCCATCGCCCATATTCTTAAGCGTAAATGAGATTATTTGTTAATTATGAAAACCCATTTAGCCCTAAAAATTGTTTAAATCGGAACGTCTTGGCTACTATGTGCATTGTCTCTTCTCAGCTTAAATCTTCTGCGATATTCGAGACACTTTACTATAAAGTCCAAATCTCCCAAATGGGCCATCGAACTTGTTGGCTTTTCCTGTCCACAACGACAAAATAAGATCCAAGGTTATTCGAAATTTTAATTTTTCGATGGGCGCACATATGTTTTTCATATAAAAACTGCTTGCGCTTCAACCGCACCGCCAGACTACTACAGACGTCACTTAGCGACTTTATGCCGCTTTGTGTGGAAAATCGCTGTGCGCCCACCGAATAATTCAAATTGCCAAAAACATTTGTCCGATCCCCAATTCCTTTTTTTGCACCTTATTCATAATGAATAAAATTACATTTTTAAATGGTTTTGAACTCTGTAGCTGGTGAAGAACACTGAAAAAAAAACACTGGAAAAAATTATTGTTAATTATTTTTTACGAAAAATAAAGTTAGCAAAATTATTATGTATATTAATATATTACATAAATATTAATACAATTCTTAATTGAATAGTGAAAACAAATCTTTTACCTTTTCGAGAATACACAAAAAAGAGTGATTGCACCTTTTTCAAAAAAGTGACAAAAATGCCATCTTGTGACCGATATAACTCCGGTAGAACTCAAAATTTCGCAAAACCGTTCAAGGGAAGTTCTTATTTTGTCCTTGTGAGCAGGAAAAGCCAACAAGTTCGATGAAAATCGGACCTTCGGAACTGGGGTGGCTCACCTGGGAGATTTTTACTCTATAGATTTCTCTTTTTTTAGTAGGGGACTGTAGGGTAATGTGACGAGTAGGGTAATGTGACGAACTCGTCGAATCTCACATATGACGTCACGATAAAAATGTCCACAATGTTTTTACAGTAATATTATTAAGAAGTCCCGTAATTTGTTGGTGTGGTCATTTTTTTCTAAAATGGTGTTGCACAAATTAGCAAACCTATTCAATTTATTTGTGTTTCAGCAGTACCAGAGTGAAGATGTGTTAAAAATAAAATCAAATAACTATATACACGTATAAATGGGCGGTTCTTTTACAAACCGAACACCTTTTATTGGGTCACATTTTTGATTTGCCTGAAACTTTTTTTACACGTACTCTTCGGAAAATAAGTAAACTCGTGTACCGAAAAAAAATTATTTTTTTAGTTAGAATTTTTTTAAGTTTGCCAAAAATCGTCAAATTTGAAAAAGTACCCTCTCATTGAAAATCTGTATCTCCGGTTATATGAATCCAATTGACTTCATGTCTTTTGCATTAATTTAAAAATTATTCAACAGGGAAGATAGTTCCATGTAGTTCAGAGCCAAATTAATCTTTTGTTATTTCTTATCAATGATATTTTTCAGATCAAACAATTTGAAAAAACTATTCACACAGGAGAGCTGCAAATTCGTGAGCATCAACAGTTTTGGATAATGCTGCAGAACCATTTTGTTAATCTGTCTCAAAAAAGGAATGACCAGTTAAACGAAATTCAAGTAACTCGAAAACGTAAGTCATGTATGGAAAATAGTGCATTCAAATTAATTTGTATGGTTCATTAAGGAAAACACATCTTAACGTGGTAAAGAAGCCGTGACAAAGTGATTTCAAAACAAGAGAGAACGCTATAGTCGGGTGCCCCGACAATCAGATACCCGTTACTCAGGTAAAGGGTGTGCGAGGGAGATGGAGATAGAAACTTTGAACACGCATAACTTTTTAACGAATGGTCCGATTTGAAAAATTTCTTCTACATTTCGATAGGTATTGATAAACACAATAAAACTGCATTTTTACTTTTCCGAAATATTGAAATTTTTAAAATCGTATATAAGCGATTGTGGGCGTTAGAGGGGGCGTGGCACCTTTTTGAAACAAACTTGCGCTGCGTAGGAACTCCTAGAATCTGCTGGCAAAATGCCAATCTTCTAGCTTTTATAGTTTCCGAGATCTCAGCGTTCATACAGAAGACAGAGGACAGACAGAGGACAGACAGACGACAGACAGACGGACAGACAGACGGACAGACAGACGGACAGACAGACGGACAGACGGACATGGCTAGATCGACTCGGCTAGTGATCCTGATCAAGAATATATATACTTTATGGGGTCGGAAACGCTTCCTTCTAGCTGTTACATACTTTTGCACGAATACAATATGCCCTTTTACTCTACGAGTAACGGGTATAAAAAATGCGTTAAAAAATTAAAAATACGTTATTTTCAGCTTTTGCTATCACCTACCGCGTATGACCATTATCATAAATTATTTCCAGGATAATTTGTACTTCTAAGTAAATTAAACATTTTATATCAAGTGACTTTTTTAGGTAATATTTACGTTAAATTATCAGCACGACAGAATTTCGTGTTTATGGTTGTCCATGCCTGCCACCATTTTATTTCGACAAATTATCCTTTTATAAGCATATAGTCCATCAGCTCTTGTACTTGCGGTATCTTTAATTTTAGAAAATAAGAATTTGTATTAGTCTTTTTGGAATACATATGTCTTATTCTCTTTCCGGAATTAAATAGTTAGTTGTCTCTTCTATATGGACGTTTTTGAATCTAACTTAGCAACAAGACAAGATTTTAAAGTCACAGCTTTTTTTAAAAGTCTTCATTTGTGAACAGTGTTTAAAAATCAAATATGGCCATGTCCGTCTGTCTGTCCGTATGAACGCTGAGATCTCGGAAACTACAAAAGCTAGAAGGTTGAGATTTCCCACACATATTACTGGGCTTCCTAAGCAGCGCAAGTTTATTTCAAAAAGGTGCCACGCCCCTTCTAACGCCCACAATTGCCCACAACGGATTTAATTGTCTCTGGCGCCCACACCTTTAAAGATTTCCGAGAAGTATAAATGCAATTTTGACGAAATGTAGAATACATTTTTCAAATCGGACCATTCATTAAAAAGTTATTAGTAATCAAAAAAATGTTATATATCCATCTTCCTCGCACTCCGTTTAGCTGAGTGACGGGTATTAGATAGTCGGGACACAAACCCGACTATAGCGTTCTCTCTTGTTTTCTTTTCTAGTAGGTCTTGCAAATAAGAAAATTTTATTGTACCACTACGTGAAGAATTGATTAAGCAACATGAGCATAATTATTTTATTTAATTTTAAATTTAAAATATTTTTCTGAAAGATGTTAAGATATCCCGCAAAGTTGCTTAACGAATATTAAAATACCTCAAACGACTCTCAAGTGCTGCATGAATTTTGAAACCAGAGCAAAATTCCAAAAAAAAAATGTTAAAAAATAAACAGTTATAAGAGATAATATGAGCTTATATTCAAGAAAAACTACTTAGACCGTATAGAAATATATTTTGGGTATTTACCAGTCCCACGGGTGTGGCAAATGGCAGATGTACCAAATCTGCCAAACGGTTACATGAAGTTTGCCGCGTTTGATGGCAAAAATATAAGCATAGGTCGACCTACGACATGTCTAGAATTTTTTATTTCATGTATTTTGTTGCTGGATGTGTGAAATTTTCACCTGCCACAGCTGTCATTTGCGAGACCTGCCAGGACTGGTGAATACCATAATTAATTAATGTTCGGGGGTGTCACAGAAAACCATTCCAACCAAATTTCCCCCGAATAGCAAATCTCGGTGTCACAGACGTCATTTTTGACGGTTCCTAAATCCCCCGTACTTTGCCGGACGTTTTGATATAATTAACAAACTTACAAATGTTTGTCAAAAATATAACTTTATTTAAGTTATTTTTTATACCAAAATTCGGAGTAGCTATCGAAATGTTGCGTTAACGAATTTTGTATTCAAAGGTACTTAGTATTGTAGTTAAAAATAAAACTTATTTCTGGTAAAAATTTCATGTTAAAAAAAGTTGTTGTTATTGAGAAATTAATAAAAACATGCCGCCTTTGCAAAAAGGTGGTAGCACTGTCGTGAAAAATGTCCTATTTTTTGCCGGATAAGAAAGAAGAAGAAGAAAACATGAAAGTAAAACTAAACATCTTTGCTTATTATTAATTTAAACTAATAAACGTTGCTAATTTTCGAGAGTAAACGTAATTCAGCAGCACAAGATGCCAGATTCTTGCGATTCATTCGCGAAAATATCGACATTGCCAAAGGATTTACTCAGGGCGGCCGCGTTGTTGTGACCCCAGCTTGGAAGGACCTGACCAATGAGTTAAATCCCCATGGTTTACTATGTAAAACCACTTCTAAGGATTCTCCTCCACATCCTAGCCTCTCGCAGTTTATGTCTTCGCAAGTACTCTAGAGCAAGAGTTCGTGCATTTATTCATTTATTAATTTTGTAAGAAAAACATAAATTAAGTTTAAAACTGTTTGGAAAATAGTCCAAATAAGTCAAATAAAATTCGATAATTATTGAATATTCGATATTCAGTGTATGCATCCAGCCCTGGTCGTTTTTCGGTAAATTTTCCGAAAAAAGGAAGTCTCTCGAATTTCTGTGACACCTACGGTTTTGATCGTCCCCAAATCCGTCCCCGGTTTCTGTGACACCCCCGATTGTGACAGGTATGAGCACAGTTTGTGAAACGTCATTTAGAAGGAAGTAAGAAAAATTATTTTTAAAATTCCAAACCAAATCACAGAAACCAAAAATTAAAAATAAACGGTAAGAGATAATAACATCAAAACTATCTTTGAGTAGTAGTTACTAGAGCCCTGCATGGGTATACAAAATGGGTTATTTGGGTACCCAAACCAAATTTCAGGTCAAGTAGTTCGGTCTGTCATCGAAAACAGTTCAAGTAAGTCAGGCTTTTTTTTTTAATATTACCTACCCAACCTGACCCCAAAATTTTCAGGTCACTTGGGTTTGGGTAAAATTTTACCCATTTACCCAAATACCCAAACCCAAACTACCCAGGTCAAATGGGTTTCAAGTAGGTCAGTTGGGTTTTGGGGTTACCCAAACACTTTTTGCTAAGGCTAATAATTTCTATGAATTTTATAAAAAATATATTTATTAAACACGTCGATATTATGTGAGCAGCATTTTCATAACTCATCGCCTAGTCGCGAATTCTTGAGGTCCAGATGGTAATTTTTAATATATGTAAATAATTAAAAATTCGAGAATTAGTTACTTGCCTAGGTAAAATCTACTCAATTATTGGCTGCGACTTCTTGCGGCCCAAAAGGTCAATTGACCAAGTAAAAATTTAAATAATTAAAAATTCGAGTAGTTACTTGCCTAGGTAAAATCTACTCAATTACTGGCTGCAACTTCTTGCATTGGTCATTAATATTTAATACTTATAATTTAATGTCATTGAAGTAGAAAGGGTTACTTGAAACCCAACCCGAACCGAACTTACCTATATTATTTTTTACCTGACATACTTGACCTGTTTTTGTTTTGGGTATTTGGGTTTGGGTAAAAATTTACCCATTTACCCAAATACCCAAACCCAAACGACCCAGGTCAAATGAGTTTCAAGTAGGTCAGTTGGGTTTAAGGTTTGAAAAACAAGTCAGGTTGCCTGTGCAGGGCTCTAGTAGTTACATTTGCTTTATAACA
This sequence comes from Drosophila lutescens, assembly GCA_037075285.1. Taxonomy (NCBI): domain Eukaryota; kingdom Metazoa; phylum Arthropoda; class Insecta; order Diptera; family Drosophilidae; genus Drosophila; species Drosophila lutescens. Next base: position 65,466 of record JBAMCF010001008.1, read on the forward strand.
GGGACCGTAATCATTAAAAGTTAAATAATAAAAATTACTTTGTAATGATTAATATTCAATTTTTATATTTTACTTACAGCATAATAATTATTTTTTAGCAAAAAATAGGACTCAAAAATAATGATTATTGATGATTTTTATTTTTTTTGCTCAAAATAAAACTCATAACAGCCTCCAAAATTTGTGCACACAAATTAAGTCTAAATAAGGAAGGCATATGCCGAAATTGAGAACTATTGTCCAAAACCAATTAGCCTGACCTGCGACATAATGGAATATTGGGAGGAGAAACGCTTTGTATTCCCCTTTTTGTATCAGCTGGCCAAGGTCGTACATTCAGTTCCCGCTACGCAAGTGAGCGTGGAAAGATCTTTTTCAAAATGGTACTGACCGATCAAAGGTGTAACCTTGCTAATGAGGCTTTATTGAAATTATTATTCGTAAAATTAAATAATAAATAAATATGTTTGCAAAAAATCGTGTACGTAGTTTTAATAGCCTCTTAAACGGCTGTGAAATCAGATTGGAGAAAAGTCTTCCAGGAGGACCGCCAGGCTGTTATGAGTTTTATTTTGATTGGAATAAAATAAAAACAGGAGAGAACGTTATAGTCGGGTGCCCTGACTATCAGATACCCGTTACTCAGGTAAAGGGAGTGCAAGAGAGTTGGAGATAGAAACTTTGATCACGCATAACTTTTTAACGAATGGTCCGATTTGAAATATTTCTTCTACATTTCGATAGGTATTGATAAACACAATAAAACTGCATTTTTACTTTTCCGAAATATTTAAATTTTTAAAATCGTATATAAGCGATTGTGGGCGTTAGAGGGGGCGTGGCACTTTTTTAAAACTCGTAGGAACTCCTAGAATCTGCATGCAAAACGCCAATCTTCAGCTAAAGGGAGTGCGAACGCTGTACTCGGGCTGGTGTCCCGACTATCTAATAATCGTAACTCAGCTAAAGGGAGTGCGAGGGAGATATCTATCTATCTATAAACAATTTTGATTGCGTATAACTTTTTAATGAATGGTCCGATTTGAAAATTTGATAGGTATTATTGATTTGATAGGTATTATTAATCACTATAAAATTGCGTTTATATATTTTTATACCCGTTACTCGTAGAGTAAAAGGGTATATTGTATTCGTGCAAAAGTATGTAACAGCTAGAAGGAAGCGTTTCCGACCCCATAAAGTATATATATTCTTGATCAGGATCACTAGCCGAGTCGATCTAGCCATGTCCGTCTGTCCGTCTGTCTGTCCGTCTGTCTGTCCGTCTTTCTGTCCGTCTGTCTGTCTGTCTGTATGAACGCTGAGATCTCGGAAACTATAAAAGCTAGAAGATTGGCGTTTTGCATGCAGATTCTAGGAGTTCCTACGCAGCGCAAGTTTGTTTCAAAGGGGTGCCACGCCCCCTCTAACGCCCACAATCGCTTATATACGATTTTAAAAATTTCAATATTTCGTAAAAGTAAAAATGCAGTTTTATTGTGTTTATCAATACCTATCGAAATGTAGAAGAAATTTTTCAAATCGGACCATTCGTTAAAAAGTTATGCGTGTTCAAAGTTTCTATCTCCATCTCCCTCGCACTCCCTTTACCTGAGTAACGGGTATCTGATTGTCGGGGCACCCGACTATAGCGTTCTCTCTTGTTTAAAGTTCAAAATGTTAAATTTCAGACTTTTTTCGAATTTCTTCTTATAATCATTATTTTGTAGTCCTATTTTTTTTGATCAAAAATAAGTATTACCATTTATTTATTTATTTATTTATTTAGTTCTTCTTCCTAACGCTACAAGTGTAATACTTATAATTTAATGCGCTAGTCACACAGGACAAGTTAATTTTGTGTCAGTAATTTTGACTTAACTCTAATTCACAAATTTTAATTATACTTATATTAAATCTAAAGCTAGGTTCGCTTTGTTTATTTTACGTCATGTTAGCTGCTTGGAAATGAGAAATTAATTTTGCCTTAAACTGCGCTGCACTACTAATATTTTGTATAAAGTTTGGTAATTGGTTCCATGACCTGATTGCATAAATAATGAATTGGCGGTCAGAAAGCAGGGATCTATGCCTTATTTGAATAATTGTTTTTGCTCTACGCGAATTGGAAAATCTAAGCGTTTCAAAGAGGTAGCTAGGTTTTTTAGTAAAAATTATTTTATGTAGGTATACTAACACTCTCATTTTCATCCAGTCTGCCGAGTGCAGTTCAAATATTTTGTAAGCAAATCCTGTGACGTGATCAAATCGATGCAGATTGAATACGAATCTCGCAAGGCTATAATTTTTAACCTGGTAAATTGTTCTAAGTAGTCCATACGTTTTCCCTACAGCTGCGTTAATGTGATCACTCCAGGTCAGCGTACTATTAAAAACAAAGCCCAAGTTAGTGGCTTTTTCAACGTATTCAATTGGTATGCTGTTTAAAACTAAGGGCTGGATGGAGTTAATGCTAATTTTCTTTTTGTATATTATGAGGCACTTGGATTTCGCCGGATTAAGACCTAACCCGTTATCTTTTGCCCAGTTGCTTATTTGGACCAGTTCACTACTACATATATCTACACACTCATCTATTCTATGTAGGGGACGACTCACATACATCTGGACATCGTCTGCGTACATATGGACATTACAATTTGATAACGCGGAAGGAAGGGTAACAGCAACGGACCAAGAACAGAACCTTGAGGCACGCCACGTTTTAGATATACAAAAGAAGACGAGACATCTGAAATTACAACAGACTGACGACGATGTAGTAGATATGAAGACATAAGTTTGACGGCAGTTTTTGAAAATCTGAACTGATTTTTTAACTGATTTAATTTGGGCTGCCATTATGTTTTCAAAGGCCTTGGACAAATAGGGAAGGATAGAGATGGGCCTGTATTCATTGTTTGCCTTTCGGACGGGTACTATTTTGGAGATTTTCCAACTGTCTGGAAATGTAGATGTTGTTATGGCAGTATTAAAAATGTGTATGATGTATTGTATGATTTTGGGAAGCAATAATTTTAAGAATTTAGGGTTGATATCGTCCAGTCCAACTGCATCTGATTTGATTTTAAGGATGTTGAAAAGCACTTCACATTGATTGACACACAAAAATCTAAACCTATTATTACAGACATTTTCAGGTACTGATCTCAGGTACATATTGTTATTGCAGATTTCAGGTACATTGCATTCCGACAGTCTTAGGCTCAGTTCCTCTACGTCAACATCCTGAACTGGTGTTGCTTTTTGTTTGCCTATTCTTAATGATTTAATATTTCTCCATGTTTGACTTGTAGATGTTGAGTTTTTAAATCTACGACTACAAAAGCTTACCTTCGCGGATTCAATTAATTTAGTCACTGTCTGTCTTAATAACTTAAAGCGGCCGTAATGTTGTGGAGTCCTGTTCCTTTTCCACTTTTGATACGCGTCATTTCGCGCTTTTATTGCCAACTTAATCTCATTATTAAACCACGGCTTAGCTGAGTGTTTTATCACTTTGCTTTTGACTGGAACAAATAAATCGAACAGGTAGCTTATGTTGTTTTGAAGCTCTGTGAGCTACTGGTCTACCGTTGGGGATATGAAAATGATATTCCAGTTGCAAATGTCAAGTTCGGCCATAAGCAGGTCATAGTCAATGTTCTTAAAGTCTCTAAATACTATTGATAAATTGAGAGAAACTGATTATTCTCGAAATGAGTTCCTATGCGCGACGCCCACATCGTTGGTCAGCTCAGAAAGCTCGCGAGAGCTTTGAATATATCGAGGTTCCCCTCCTTCGCTCAGCTTCACGTGGACCACTCCGCGGCGTGTAAAAACAGCTGTAAGCGGCTTGTGCTTTTTTAGTCGCATGGCTTCTTTGAAGATCTCATAAATATATTTGGTCAGCTGTTCGTTCATATACATCAGTGCTGGCGACTCAAACCCTATCAGTTGAGCTTTTTTTTCTCGCCGGTATGCCCCAATTGCTCTCAGTAGCTCCACCTTGCTGCGTACGTTTTCCAGTTTTACAATTATTATTGGGTCTACAAATGATTGACCTGATTGTCGCGGACGTACCCTAAAGATGGATTTGGCCACTGGAGGCGAAGTAAGTTGCAGCAAGAAACAGAGCTTGTGAAAAAGCGTCTTCAAATTTTCGCCTTCGACCTGTGGGACCCCATGCCAGCGCAAATTGCTTGCGACCGCAGCATCCTCCTCCGCGATGCATTTGGCCACCAGTCTGGCATCCAACTTGCTGCTTCAGCTCATCTACCAGGCCACTAGGAGGGCCTGTAGACGCCAGTTGGCCAGCCAATTCAGAGACCCGCTGTTGTAGCTCGTCTACTTTTTATACCCTTGCAGAGGGTATTATAATTTCATTCAGATATTGTAACGCAGTGAAGGAGACGTTTCCGACCACATAAAGTATATATATTCTTGATCAGCACCAATAGCCGAGTCCATCTAGCCATGTCCGTCTGTCCGTCTGTCCGTTTCTATGCGAAATAGTCTCTCAGTTTTAAGGCTATCGCAATGAAACTTTCCCAAAAGTCTTATTTCTATTGCAGGTAGTACATATGTCGGAGCGAGCCGGATCGGACCACTATATCTTAAGGCTCCCATAGGAATAGTAAGATTTTTTTATTTTAAATTTTATGTAGGCGTGGTGATTTTGAACAATTAGAAATCATGACAACCAAAACGTATTCAGTTCAGTTGAGTTCAAAGTGTTCATGTGTTCAGTTCAGTGCTCAGAGTTAATTTAAAATCTAATAATAATAATAAATAATAAAAAGTTTTCGGTTCAGCTTAACGCTAAAACAGATCAACGTGAAAACAGTTTCTTGTTCGGCTCAACAATATCAAAAGTCAAATTGTTAAAAATTTCTACAAATTATTCAAAATGCCGCCACTGTATATCGCTAACAATTAGCGCCTTGAAATACTCTAAAGAAAAGGGAACAAAGCGTTAAGTTCACTGTTAAAAATAAAAATGTACAATGTAAAAATGTTCGTTTATTTTTTATTTTAACTGCAAGGGTATATAAACTTCGGCTTGCCGAAGTTAGCTTCCTTTCTTGTTTTACCTCATTCTCCAGTTGAGTGACACGTTGAGCTATGGATCTCGGTTGCCATCGCCTGGAACTTCTCCTGGAGGTTGCTGAGGGCGCGGGCCTCACTTCCTTGCAGCTCGCTGGAAAGAATCTCCTTCAGCTCATCAAACCTCGCATTGATGAGTTGGAGCATCTGTGCTGAGGATTCTTCAGGTCGACGGCTCGCTTTCAAATCCGGGTTGGTTTTTTCCCGCAGGCGCTTAGCAGCTGACATGTTGCTGTTGAGTGCGTTTTGGGTGTTTTGTTATGTTGAGTGATTTTGTTTTGTTTCGGTTTCGCAGTAATTGCTTAGTGTTTTGTTTTTGTATATTGCCAGTGAGTGTGTGTGGAGTTTTCAGTTTCTTTTCACTTTTCCACTGTTGGCTTTTATTTAACAAAATTAAGTTTTATTTAATCAATTTTAAGTTTTAATCAATTTCCACTGTATTAAGTGCACAGAATCTGAGTTACCGAGAACTTTATGGAGATATTTGTGCCGACTTAAAGATTGAAACGCGAGTTTTTCTGTGATTTTAAAGCGTTTTTTGCGGAGCTCCAAATTTCACCACTTCTTTCTTAGTTTCTTTTGTGTTGTCATTGAACAAATAGAAAAAAATCATATATTTAAAAATCATGGCGGGAATGCATAGATTGGACAAAGTTAATTATTTTAATTAGTGATTTAATCGACCTATGTTCGGCTATTGAGTACTTTAGCGGACCCGAGGTCATTTTTTAGAAGTTTGAGTAATTTATAACTCAACAGTCTAGCATTTCAACACACTTGCACTCGCTGAGGAGTGAACCTCGGACTTTCTGGGATTTGCAAATTTCGGTAGGGCGTCACCGCTACCTCATCAGCCAGAGAAGAGGATATGAGCTGAGCGTCGAAACTTCTATTTATACCACATCTAGGAATCTGTAATTAAGAATTACATACTTCTAGGGTGTGACATACTTCAAAGCTTCGTCGCTTAAACTTCTAATGTGTGTGAAAGCTATATTCGTTGAAACAATCTGTTCCCAATTTCAGACGTGAACAACAACTAATTACTTAATTGTTGAATTCAAACGTACGCATTTCTTATGCATTTGCATTATGCGATTGTTATAGGGTGTGTCTCCCTTTTTTGTTAATTAGTGATTTAATCGACCTATGTTTACTATTGAGTACTTTAGCGGACTCGAGGTCATTTTTTAGAAGTTTGAGTAATTTATAACTCAACAGTCTAGCATTTCAACACACTTGAACTCTCTGATGAGTGAACCTCGGACTTTCTGGGATTTGCAAATTTCGGTAGGGCGTCACCGCTACCTCATCAGCCAGAGAAGAGGATATGAGCTGAGCGTCGAAACTTCTATTTATACCACATCTAGGAATCTGTAATTAAGAATTACATACTTCTAGGGTGTGACATGCTTCAAAGCTTCGTCGCTTAAACTTCTAATGTGTGTGAAAGCTATATTCGTTGTCTGTTTGGAAAGAATCTGTTTCCCAATTTCAGACGTGAACAACAACTAATTACTTAAGTGTTGAATTCAAACGTACGCATTTCTTATGCATTTGCATTATGCGATTGTTATAGGGCGTGTCTCCCTTTTTTGTTAATTAGTGATTTCATTATTTTTTAGGGCTATTATAAGAAATAAATAAAATAAAATAAATAAGAAATAAAAATCGGCCTACCTTTGAAAATACAAAAAATAGAATAGAAAATTTGCATTTAAATACAGAAAACCTTTCTAGATGAAAAAAATTCAAGAACGAATTTTTCTTGAAAATAGAAAAATGAAAATCTTATATGTTTTTTGTGCCGTCCCAGCCAAAACATTTTCTACGTATTTATGGGCGAAATCGCCTTGAATATAAGAAAGTAGCCATTAACTTCCTTCGGCTACCGAATATTAACGACGAAACGAAGAAGGACGAAAGTCCTACTCAGTAAAAAAAATTCGTAAGTGATGGACGTGATTCTTAAGCGGATAAGAGGTGAAGCCTTTTTCAAATATTCAAAATATACATATATAATTTTTTGTAAATTAACATATCTGTTTTTTGGGGATAAATGTACATAACTTTAGAAATAGCGATTATTTACTTTTCTAGTATAATTATAAAAGTTTCCTACAAATCGAATGACTATAATCTTAAGTTCACAAAAAAAAAGGCAGAGGAATGAAATTACTTCGGGACACATAATACAAGTAAAGAAGCAATTAGGAGTGAAGCAGATGAGCTAAAATATTAGTTTTTAGTCCCGGAATAGAAGTTGAAATGCAAATTAAATGATAAAGGATGTTAAATTTATTACAAAGAACGCGAAAGGGCTCGTGCAGACTAAAATTTGATGTACAACGTGGTAAGTTAAGAGGATAATAATTTCGTGTTCGTCTAACGGGAACATTAAAAGTTAGGCGGCTTACAAGTTCTACAGAATCAATATCACCTCCTATAAGATTATGCATAAAAATAGTACCAAGCATTATTTTACGATTGGCAAGTCTTGTTAAATTAAGCAATAATGATCTACTTCGGTAAGAAGGTAGCCTTACGCTTTGATCCCAGTTCAAATTACGAAGAGCAAAAAGAAGAATTTTTTTTTTTTGTACCGACTCTATACGGTCAATGTGCACTTGGTATTGTGGGCTCCATACCGAAGAACAATATTCCAATATAGGACGGACAAGGGAGGTAAATAGTAATTTGGTTATATAAGGGTCTTCAAATTCTTTTGACCAACGAATTATAAACCCGAAAACACTCATAGCTTTGTTGACAGTCAGCAAATATTTGGCAGTCAAATTTAAGCTTCGGATCCAGAAGAACGCCTAAATTATTTACTGAATATATACGGTCAAATGGCAAGTTCTGAAGCAAATAACTTATAAACGTTAGAGTAACCCTATGAAAGGTCATTACGTTACATTTCAGGCAGTTCAAATTTAAGAGGTTAAACTCACACCATACTTGAAAATTATCAATGTCTGATTGTAAGCCGAAACCAGACTCTATATTATTGTATGTCAAACAAAGCTTAACATCATCAGCATACATTACTACACGAGAGTTTGTTGTGATAGAGGGAAGATAGTTAATGAACAGAGTAAACAGCAATAGGCCCAGATGGCTACCCTGGGGCACTCCAGATGTCACGTGGATCATTTTAGAAACAACGTTCTTAAATATAACCCTCTGAGTCCTCCCATTCAAATAACTTGAAATCCAAGTTAAAAGATTACATGGAAACCCAAGCAAGTCTAGTTTAAATAAAAGAAGAGAGTGGTTAACGGAGTCAAAGGCTTTTCTATAATCTGTATATATAACGTCGGTCTGCATTTTATTGTTGATGCACAAAACTGGAGCACACACCCAGGAAGTCCATCCGGACCGGGAGAATAAGTTGGCGTTGTTGTTGTTAACTCTCTTAAGAGAGAACTTACGGTAATTATAGGGGTAAAAATACAATTTGCCCTATTTAAGGGATTAGGGTAGTTTGATTCTGACCATGAAGAGGAGCTATAAGTAGTTTGGAAAAAGTCGGCAAATAAATTAGCAATTTCAAAATCTGTCGATGCCTCCATTGAGTTAAAATGAACCGATGAAGGCAAAGCTGATGACCTACGCTTGGCGTTAACAAAGTTATAAAACTGCTTCGGATCATTTGTAGATTCAAATTTACAACGATTTAAATACATAGAATAGCAATGACTGTTAAGAACATTAAAATCAGATCGAGCCACCACATATTTAGAAAAATCGGATGGCTTACCCGATTTTTTATACTTTTTATAAGTGTTTGTTTTAAGATTTTTACCAGGGGGCCTGTTCGGCTTTGGAGGAAGCCTATCAGGAACGCATTCATTAAAAAAAGTGTTTAGAACGCTATAGAAAAGTTCAGTTGCACTTTCGATGTCCACACAGATATAAAGATCTGTCCAATTATATTGCGAAATCATTAAGTTAAGTTTATTATAGTCACATTTCCGAAAGCATCTCGTTTTAGTTGGAGAAACTAAAGGAGAGGAGGTATCAAGATAGGGTAGGCAAACTGTCAATTCCATAGTTGGGTGGTATCGGTCTTCTGGTACCACAAGAGCGTCAATTCTAGATACTGTGACTTCAGACGGCTCTGAAACAAACACAAGATCTAATTGTCTATATAACGAAATTCGTATAAAGCTAACTTGCTGTAACGATAATTTAGAAAGGCCATCCACAAAAACATTTGCGGATAAGGGAATAGCGACAAGTGAGTCAGTAGGAGGGGACCAAGAAATATCAGGGAGATTGAAGTCACCCAAAACATTCCTATTAATTTACAAATCGCAAAAATGTTAAGTTTCCTATTATTATTATTATTTCTCTTTATTTTTCCGATCGTTTCTATGGCAGCTATATGATATAGTAGTTCGATGTTTATAAAACTAAAATCGAAATTCGGATTTAAAGAGTCATATCCTAGAGTAGAAGAGAATACAATAAAAACCAACGAAGCAATAATTTATTTCCTATTATATTCCCATTAATTTTCCGATCGTTCCTATGGCAGCTATATGATATAGTCGTCCGATTTTGATAAAATTGTATTCGAAATTCAGAATTAGATAAAGAACTAGATAAAAAAAAAGAATTTCCAAAAGTAGGAAGTTATATGTTAAAAAACACCCAAAATATAGTTTTTTTAAATTTTTGTATCCGATTATTCCTATGGGAGCTATATGATATAGTTGTCCGATCCGTCTCGTTCCTGCATATATATATATATATATATACTACTTGCAAACGAAAGAAGACTTTTGGGAATGTTTGAGCCCGATAGCTTTAAAACTGAGAGACTAGTTTGCGTAGAAACAGACGGACAGACGGGCAGACGGACATGTCTAGATCGACTCGTCTAATGATGCTGATCAAGAATATATATACTTTATGGGGTCGGAATCGTCTCCTTCACTGCGTTGCAAACTTCTGACTGAAATCATAATACCCTCTGCAAGGGTATAATAAACGCAAAGTGGGTGAACACCGCCCCCTCTGAAGGACCGCCGTCTTCAGCACGCCACAGGCAGCACCGCCAGCGTTTGGATGGCTCGCCGATCCGTTGCATCCTTTGTCTTCATGTCCGCCACTCGGACCTTGCCGTCAGCCCCGACGGGCACCGCCATGCTCCGCCCGATCATCCACTGCTGAGGCTTCGCCGTCGTTTGAATCGGTGCTGATCGCTCCGAGGGGTCTGCAGTTGAGGACGGCCTCCACGCTGGTGAGGAGAGTTTCGAGCTCCTCCGCGGTCAGCATGTCTTCACACCGTCTCCCAAAGTCCGCCGAAGTGAGGTGCTCTGGGCGGTATGAACGCAAACTCACGAACCTTTGGAATACCAATAAAAATCATCAGTGGTGAGGTCAGACGTTAACTCTAAGTGGACCGCTTTGGACGCAAAACATACAAACAATGCCACGTATGATTTGTACGGTGGCTTACCACGGATACGATACGTTGTGTTAAATGGGCCACAAAAATGAACACCACAGATATCAAAAGAGCGGAGAGTTCGAAGTCTGTCTGATGAGAATTTCCCCATGATTTGCGCCAAGAGTTGGGGCTTGCACCGAAAGCAACGAATGAAAAACGAAATGTTCTGCGGCAAACTTCCATATCTTTTCTCGCAACAGACTTACAAGAGCTCGAGGGCCAGCATGACAATTTGTAACGCGCAGGTATGAGGTATGTGAGCCTTTTGATAACAGCAACGGGAATTTGGCTTAGTTTTTGTATATTCGTGGCTACCGGTTTGTTTTTCCGAATTTGAATCTGAACTCGTGAGATTGGATCACTTCCACTATTTTCTCGAACGCAAAATTCAACACGAAAACTCTTAGAAGCCTTATGTGCGACGAAAAGGATTCTATTTTCTAAAGCACATAATTGGGCTCTGGGATTACCACAAGCGCCAATGCTGATTTGCGAAATTCCATCGACCCGACATCAGCAGGTACTTCAAAGTGTCGATTTACAGGCCAATCTTTTTCTGCATCAAGCAAAAACGACGGCTCAGCGAACCAAATGGAAGCTGTAAGTTCCTCAACGTCACATCCCCGTGACATGATGTCCGCTGGGTTTTCTTTCGTGGGGACATGTCGCCAGATTGATTTTTCCGACCACTCTTGAATCTCCGCAACTCGGTTTGAGACAAAAACCGACAACGACGAATTATGCGTTTTGATCCAATGCAAAGTGATCTCCGAATCCGTCCAGAGGAACACTTTTGTAATCGGAAAATTAAGATCCGCAAGTAGGTGAGCTGCGCACAACTCAAGGCGGGGCAAAGTTTTCGTCTTAAGACGAGCTACTTTGAATTTTGCTGTCAATAAAGATACTTTAAAACCTTCAGCGGTACGATCCATACTCTCGCATGGAAGCGTCAGCAAAACCATGTATTTCTGCCGAGACTTTGGCGTATGTCTGAACGAATCGCGATAACTTGATCTTGGGCAGCTGCAACTGCGTTCCCTTAAAAACTTCCCAAGATGTCTGCAGTTGCATCGGCAGCGACTCGTCACAGTCTAACTTTCGAAGCCACAGTTCCTGCAACAACATTTTTGCCCTAGTCACTAAAGGACACAATAGGCCAAACGGATCGAAAAGTCGTTTTGTCGCACGAAGATCCAGGAAAGAGTCGTCCAACCGAAAATGAAAGTAATCTTTACCCGGCAACCAAACCACGCCAAGGGTTTAAATAACGTCTGAGTCTGCCATTAGCGGCATGACAGCGCTTTCAGATGGGGACAACTCTGGGCAGTTTGAAAACCACTTTGCCAATTAAAATCCTGCCTCTTGCAATACATGAGAAACTTCATCTCGAAGGCTTAACAGGTCCTCAACGCATCTGGCGCCAGTCAACAAATCGTCAACATAGAAGTAATTCTGAATGACCTTGGCGGCTTTTGGACACGAATCTTGCCCGATCTCTCCAAGCCGCATTAAACACCGAATTGCCAGATATGGTGCTGGCGAAGTTCCATAAGTCACGGTGTTCAGCTTGAAAATTTTTAGAGACTCAGATGGATCTCGTCTCCACACTATGAGCTGAAAGGTTCGGTCAGCTTCGTCAACCATTACTTGACGATACATTTTTTTTACGTCTGCTGCAAGCGCAAACTTGTGCAGTCTGAAACGAAACAGGGTCGAATACAGCTCCTCTTGAATGGTGGGGCCTATCATGAAGATGATATTCAACGCGACCTGCGTCGATTTACGGCTCGAGGCGTCGATAACCACTCTCAACTTTGTCGAGGTGCTTTGAGGTCGCAGCACGCATTGGTGCGGAATGAAATAGTGCGGACTGTCTGGAATTTTGTTGTTAGTGGAAGACATTTGGCCCACGGCTTCATGTTCCTCCATTAATTCCAGATACATCTTTTGCGGAGTGGCTGTCAACGACATCAGACGTATTTTTGTATCGCTCCGCCGAACGATTATAAAATATAGTGAAAATAACCGAACTTAATTCGCGAAAAGACGCTCGTGTTGCCCATGAAAATTTTAAGATTAGTGTGATAAATTACTTATATAAACTACAAATTATAAATTAAAAGCCAACGTGTCAGAGTGCAAGCTCTGAAATATAATTAAAATGAGCACAGATCGGCAACAACAACAAGACGAACGTCGACTTTCGTCAATCAGAAATCAGAACGACGCTTACTTTTGTATACGAGCTGATGAGTCAATAGTACCAACGAAAACTGCAACATTGCAAGTGAACACAGCGAGAGCTCGCTCGCTCTCCCCTGCATTACTATGTGCAAGCGGCACAGCACCCAATGAGCCGTGGAGTGCCCAATGCCCGTCCCCCACGACCTTACAAACAACAACTACCAGCACAATACCCGTATTTACCACTGTGACTTCGACACTAACAACAACAACCAACACAACAACAACTACATCTACTGCAGTCACTCAGCGCCTGGCATCGTCAGATGATGATTACTCTTAAAATATCTTTCTGGGATGCGAATGCCATTTCGCAGCACAAATACGAGCTTATGCAGTTCCTTGATCAATATGACATTGACGCCATTTTCATATCAGAGACTCACTTAACAAATAAAATCTATTTTCATCTTACTGGCTATACATTTTATTCGACAAATCATCCTCATGGGAAGGCTCATGGAGGTACTGGAATTCTGATAAAGAATCGCATTAGGCATTACGAGATGCCATCATTCGCTACGACTTATATCCAAGCAACAGCAGTACACCTCGAAACCCAAAGCGGCTACCTAAACCTAGCCTCTATATACTGCCCACCGCGCTTCGCTATTACCGAAGCAGAATTCCTAAACTTCTTCGATGTATTGGGTGAACGCTTTATAGCAGCTGGTGACTACAATGCAAAGCACACCCACTGGGATCTTGACTCATCAACCCCAAGGGAAAACCACTTTACAACGCGATAATAACTCCACGAAACAAGCTTGACTTTATTTCTCCGGGTAAGCCCACATATTGGCCAACAGATCCAAATAAGAATCCTGACCTGATTGATTTTGCTATCACAAGAAGAGTGCCGCAGGCTCATGTTCGTGTGGAGCACTTATCAGATCTATCATCAGATCATTCGCCCATCTTGCTTCACCTCTACGACCATCCTCAGGTTACAGAACGCCCACATTCTCTAACTACTGGTAAAACAGACTGGCTCAAATACAGAAAGTATGTAAGTACCCATATTAATGACTGCCCAAACATTTCCTGTGAAGAAGACCTCGACAATTCAGTTGAAGCGTTAGTGAATGTTATTACACTGGCTGCACAACATTCCACGCAACTTATAACATCTAATAAACCATTTAACAGCAGACGTGCTTCTAGGCACATCGAAGAACTGCTATACAATAAGAGAGGGGATCGTCGAGAGTGGCAAGCCCATAGATCCCCAGCCTCCAAGGAGCGCCTAAAAATAGCCAACTGCATACTCCGCAAAGCACTAGAAGCTGAGAAAAATAGAGATGAACTATCCTTTATGAAGCAACTCTCACCAAATAGCAAACGATATCCACTGTGGAAAGCTAAGTCCACCAATAGAAAGTGAATCACCCCTACATACGCAAACAGGAACTTGGGCCCGTAGCATCGAAGAGAGGGCGAATACATTTGCCCTCCATTTAGAAAATGTCTTTAAACCACTTCCAGCAACGAATAGCTTTGTGCTGCCAATAATCTCCAATCCAGCGCCGGGTCACGATCTCATCACCCCAAAAATGATTATAGAACTGCCAAACTGTGCAATACATCTTCTAACCATAATATTTAACAGCATGATTAATTCTGGATATTATCCTCAACAATGGAGGAAGTCTGTCAACATAATGATCCATAAAGACTGAAAGGACAAGTTCCAGCCATCGTCGTATAGGCCAATCAGCCTTCTGCCGTGCCTATCAAAGATATTTTAAAAGCTGCTCCTCAGTCGCATCAAGCAATACTTACAAGCCCACAATGCAATACCAATGCACCAATATAGATTTCGTGAAAAACACGGAACTATTGAACAAGTGAACCGGATAACCTCCGAGATACGAAATGCATTTGAAAGGCGAGAATATTGCTTGAAAAGAAGCTTTGCAGTGCGATGCAAAGATTTCCTCTCTGATTATCATCCAATAAAAGCTGGAGTACCCCAAGGAAGTGTGCTTGGCCCGACATTGATTATTATTTATACAGCCGACCTCCCGACATCCACTCTTACAACAACCTTAACCTTTGCTGATGATACTGCCATCCTCTTAGAGCAACGCAACACCTAGTAGATCACCTCGTGCTTCTAGAACAATGGCTAGCAGACTGGCGCATAAACGTTAACGAACAAAAATGTAAACATGTTACTTTTACCCTAAACAGACAAACCTGCCCTCCACTATCCCTGAACAACATTATTATGCCACAAACAACTGAAGTAACATATCTAGGAGTCCACCTGGATAGACGACTCACTTGGCGTCGACATATCGAAGCTAAGAGAAATCATTTAAAATTTAAAGCCAGCAATCTACATTGGCTAATTAACGCCCGCTCGCCACTAAAATTAGAGTACAAAATACTTTTGTATAATGAAGTCCTAAAACCAATTTGGACATATGGCTCCGAGCTATGGGGAAACGCATGTGCCAGCAACTTAGAAATAATCCAGAGAGGTCAATCAAAGATATTGATAACTATAACAGGAGCACCGTGGTATATACGGAATGAAAATATTCATAAAGATCTAAACGTAGGCTTAGTTAAGGACGAACTCGACAAAGCTCAGGAGTATAGACCTAGGCCTTGGGCGGCAAGTCCTCCACAGACCAAAATTTCTGCAGGGTTCCTCCTGGCAGCTGAGATGTACCAACTTTGCAGTATTTCTTATTTTTTCTGAGGCACATCTCCCTGACACTATCCAGCCTAGAACTGTTTTTTGTAAAATGGGAAACTCAGGCCCTTGCTTTATCTGGCCGACTGACAACAGTTCAAAGAACGAGTCTGCGCCTATAAGCATATCTATTTTTTGGGGCTTGAAGAAGAATGGATCTGCCAATTGAATATTTTCAGGCACCCTCCAGCCGCTGGTGTTCACCGTTTCATCCGGATGGTAACCAGAAATTTTTTTTTGTATATTAAATTCGGACGACAACTGACTGCTACCCACTCGCGACTTTACAATCGTGTGTATTTTCTTGGTTGCTTGAGCATTAGTACCACCAATGCCCCGCAAGCTCAAACACACGTCCTCTCTCTTAATCTTCAGTCTCTGAGCGAGCTCATCGGTCACAAAATTTACTTATGAACCAGAATCGAGCAACGCTCGAGCCAAAACTAATTCTACACTCTTTGTTTGGACGGTCACGATGGCTGTGGCAAGAATAACTCTATCCGATGCAGTCGCATGCAAAACATGCGAAGTGGATGGAGTATTTTGCAAGAGCGTGGGCTGAGGAGGAGGTGGCGAATACGCGAGATTTGATGGCGAATAAACGTGCAACAATGTGTGATGTGAGGTCTTACACACCCTGCATCTTTTCGATTTGCATCTTTTTACCGTGTGGCCCTTTCGGAGGAAGTTAATGCATAGGGGCGCCCTTTTTGCGAAATCGAATCTTTGCTGAACTGTTAAGGCAGTAAAAGCATTGCAGTTTCCTACTTGACGTTCCGCTCAGTTGCAAATCACACAGACTTCGAAATCTTTTTACCGTGTGGCCCTTTCGGAGGAAGTTAATGCATAGGGGCGCCCTTTTTGCGAAATCGAATCTTTGCTGAACTGTTAAGGCAGTAAAAGCATTGCAGTTTCCTACTTGATGTTCCGCTCAGTTGCAAATCACAACGTGCTTAACGTGGGTCGGTGCTATTTAAAAAATTCCTGAAATAAGCTTTAAAACGAAACAGTTTTCGAAAACAAAAAGTGAATTCGCTTGGCAAAAAGTGTCATCGGTTGATGACATAATAAAAAGTGTTTGCATCGTGAACATAGCTAAAGGAAGAAATCAATGTATACTGTAATCCCCCTTTATTTGCAACAATCCGTTAATTAGCGATCGTAGCAAAAAAAAAAAAACACACACCGCTCCAAAAACTATTACTCTCAAAAACAAATATCAAACAATAATAAAAAATCAAACGGACAAACAAAAACTAAGCAACATAAATAAAAAATCAAATACAAATTCAACATAAATAAAAAATCAAATACAAAATCCACAAAAATAAAAAATCAAATATAAATTCAACAATAATAAAAAATCAAATACAAATTCAACAAAAAGGAAGAGCTGAGGGCAATCCCTCGCTACACAGAAATAATTTGAAGGAAGAGCTGAGGGCCATCCCTGGCTATACGACGACCCAAAACAGGATCATTAAGCACAAAGAAGACATCCCATATCCAAGGAAACTAAAAATAAAATTAATGAGTTGTTTAATTAGAGTTTCATATTTAAAAGCATTTATTTTAAAAAAATTAAATAAAAACAAGAGAGAACGTTATAGTCGGGTGCCCCGACTAACAGATACCCGTTACTCAGGTAAAGGGAGTGCGAGGGAGATGGAGATAGAAACTTTGATCACGCATAACTTTTTAACGAATGGTCCGATCTGAAAAATTTCTTCTACATTTCGATAGGCATTTTTAAACACAATAAAACTGCATTTTTACTTTTCCGAAATATTTAAATTTTTAAAATCGTATATAAGCGATTGTGGGCGTTAGAGGGGGCGTGGCACCTTCTTGAAACAAACTTGCGCTGCGTAGGAATCCAAGAATCTTCATGCCAAATACCAATCCTCTAGCTTTTATAGTTTCCGAGATCTCAGCTTCCATACGGAAGGACAGACAGACAGACGGACAGACAGACGGACAGACGGACAGACGGACATGGCTATATCGACTCGGCTAGTGATCAAGAATATATATACTTTATAGGGTCGGAAACGTTTCCTTCTCCCTGTTACATACTTTTGCACGAATACAATATACCCTTTTACTCTACGAGTAACGGGTATAACAAACAGGAGGAAGAGTTAATCAACGATTTTGAAAAAAATATTACCATGACTCCACCCTTACCTGCAGTGGCTTCTAGCAGCCAGGCTAAGACTCAGGTGGTTAATGTAAGCGATTTAATAGCATAAATAGTTAATAACGAATCCTTTGAAGAATTACATCGCGAGTTTAAAGACACAATTAAATCACAATATAAAGAAGGTTGGGGATTTCAAGGTAGAAGATGTTGATCCAAACGCGATACTTCTTATGAAATCATTATGTCGGTCCGAAAATATAAAGGCAAAGAAGATAGCTATGTTAGTTGGAGAGAATCGGCGGAAGTAGCAATGGGACAATACAAAAGGGGAAGTGAAAAATATATTTCGGCACTATCTATTCTTCGAAATAAAATTACAGGCCTTGCCAATGATGCCCTAACCCATAATGGAACCGTATTGAATTTTGGTGCCATAATGGCAAGACTTGGTTTTGTTTTCAGTGACAAACGACCAATACATATTTTAGAGCAGGACTTAAGTGTAAGAAGTCAGGGGAAACTGTCGATTATGGAATTTTATAATTTAGTAAATAAAAAATTAACTCTCCTTATTAACAAAACCATTATGACACATGGGAGGAATAAGCCAATTACATCTGAACTTAACGGCCATATTTCAGATGTAACATTTTCTATGAATCCACCAGATTTACCTAATGCGATGGTAATAGTACAAGAACTAGAAAGCAACAATTTGAGGGCCCAATTCGCGAACAATTATATAATTTCACAACGCAAGACTAATGAGTCAACCAATATGGGCAAAAAAACTCAAATAATAAACCCAGGCAAAATAACTATAATAACTATAATAACTATAATAATAATTATAGGAATACCAACAACTTGAGGTTTAATCAACCCGATAATCAGAATAAAAATAATTATAACCAGAATAAAAATCAAAATTGGAATCAGGGTAGACAGTATTATCCCCAACAAAATAGTCAAAATCAATGGAATTCCTATAAACCACAACAGAACAAACCAGAACCGATGGACGATACAGGTTCAGAATAGGCCAACATATAGCAACAATCAGGGTTATAAAAATTATAGCAACACTAATTATAACCAGAATAAATGGAATCAGTATAAAAAGCCAGAGGCACACAACTCAGCAAGATCAACCACAGAATAAAAGACAACCAATAGGGACAGTTAACCAACCAGCTAATAAAACAATGCCTTTAAATAACACCGAAGAGGAGCATTTTTTAGGAGAGAATCCGGAGTAGGATAACCCTACATAATACGGAATGATAGTAAGCTAAATAAAAAACTCAAAATTTTAATTGACACAGGGAAAAAATCATGATTTATAAAAATGAAAATTAACTTCCTACTTCCTCCTACATTGCCGAACAAACTTGTGGTCTAAAATGACGTACAAATCGACCCGCCCTAATGTATATACTTTATAGGGTTGAAAATGCTTCCTTCTAGCTGTTATATACTTTTGAACGAATACAATATACCCTTTTACTCTACGAGTAATGCGTAGATTATTATTATATCCCCCTTCTTTTTTTCAGCTTAATATAGACTTTTCAGGCGCCGTTTTAATGGCGAGTTCTTCTTCTGCTTCTGTTTCAATTCCTTAACTTTCGTTGCAATTTGAGGCTGATTTTTTCTTTGAATGAATTGTACGTGGGCCAGAAAAGCAGGGGCGTGGCGTTAAAGGGGGGCAAAAGGCAGTTTAAACTGCGACACGTAGTCGTTAGCGTTGAAAAGCGCGAAAGCGTAGCGTTGACTGCCAAATGAAAAGCCAGGCAAATAAAAGCCAGCCAAAAGAGCAGGGGCGGAGTTCAAGGGGGGTCAGTGCAGAGATTCGATTACATTGACCATGGGTGGTGGTGGTGGTGGGTTGAGAGCACGGAGGCTCTCTTCTGACCGCAGAATCATGCGGCCTTCGGTTAGTTTGAATCCCTTCTGCAGCAAAAGCATTTCAGATTCCATTTCCTATCCCCCTCACAGTGCCCCCTCTTTTTCATCTCTCTCTGGGGCCTTTTGCTTTGACTTCTGGGTCCTCTGGGCATAAAAAGGGGCGGGGCAGGGGCGGCGGCGGACGGGGGTGGTTAATGAGTGCGTCTCGTTGCACTTCATTGAGCCGTGCAAGTGTTAAAAGTGTAGTAAATTGCGTGGTTTTTATGCAACGAAAAAGATGAATGGTGTGTGGGTTAGTCGGAGATATGTGTGGCTATATATATGTGTATGCATCCGCCCATCCCTATCCCCATCCATTGGAATTACTTTGCGGTTGAGCTCCACTTGGATTTGTGGCTGTCTGATGGCTTGATCTCATTTCATCGTGTTTTCAGGGTCATTGTAATAATGTATCTTCTGTGTGATCTTGGAATCTAAAAGCAGAGTATTACAATTTTAAACTAATTAGAATTCCAAAAGATCTAGGGAATAATAATGAATAATATTTGCTTGAAGCTCTGTGATAAAATATTAAATAAATAAATGGGATTTGTGGCTGTCTGATGGCTTGATCTCATTTCATCGTGTTTTCAGGGTCATTGTAATAATGTATCTTCTGTGTGATCTTGGAATCTAAAAGCAGCGTATTACAATTTTAAACTAATTAGAATTCCAAAGGATCTAGGGAATATTAATGAATAATATTTGCTTGAAGCTCTGTGATAAAATATTAAATAAATAAATAAATATTAAATGTTGAAAATATTTGCATATGCACCACTGTATGTCTTATTCCTTTTTGAGTTATACACTAATGTAACGAGTAACGAATCCTTTTTTCTTCTTTAAGTTCGTCAAACCGAATAGGTTATGGGCCCAGGACAGCAAGAAAACTACTGTATAATAGTCGAAAAGGTTATACGATAGTTAGAGATTCGGTGGTGTTTGAAAAAGATGAACAAGATGAGTTCGCAATACTCAATAGAAAAACTTGATAGTGACAATTATAGTTCGTGGGCAGTGCAGATGAAAAGTCTGCTGGTACACTCAGAACTTTGGTCGATTTTGTGTGGTCGTGAAATTAAAAACGAAAGTGGAACGGTTGCGGAGCAGGCAAACTTTGATAACAAGGATGAAAAGGCCCTCGCGAGTATTTTGTTGTGTATAAAGCCGTCCCAGATTAATTATGTTAAACACTGCAAGTCATCAATGGAAGCTTGGAAAAAACTGGCTAGTGTTCACATGCCTAGTGGACCAGCGCGTAGAATACAGTTGTTTAAACAGTTGCTGTATATGAAGATGTCAGAGTCAGACAGTATCGCAGTGCATTTGGGTAATTTCAGTGACGTCATCGAGAAATTACAAGAGATTGATCAACCAGTCCCAGAAGAAATGACCGTAATAATTTTGTTGTCCAGTCTATGTGATTCGTACGAAAATTTCGTAATCGCTATGGAGACTCGTGATTCTTTGCCTTCCTTAAGTTCTCTGAAAATTAAGTTGCTGGAAAAGGGAGAACGACGAAAAGAGGGAGACAAAATGGCAAATAGAGCGAAACAGAAAATGTACTCGTCGCGTGCCGAAAAGAAAAAGCCCAAGCATAAGAAAGACATGAAAAATGTGGAATGTTGGAACTGCGGTCGTTACGGACATGTTTCGGCAAAGTGCTACTCAAAGAAAAACGCAAGGCCAGAAAAGGATACCAATAGTGAGAGCAAACGCGGAGAGAACAAAACGTCGTTCTCGGTTTTCGCTGCCGCAGCGAGTCAAAGTGGACTAACGAAAAATATTTGGTGCGTTGACAGTGGGGCAACAGCCCATTTATGTGCAAATAAATCGTTATTTGTTTCAATTCGTGAGCATAAGGAAAAAAAATGCTGGTTGGAGAAAATTACATTGAGGCTGAAGGCATTGGAACAGTAAAACTGGTTTGGCAAGAAAACATTTTTGAATTGGTTGATGTGTTGTTCGTACAACACCTTCAGTGTAATTTTATTTCGGTGTCGAAAGCAACTAATAACGGTCTCGAAATAAATTTTTCGAAAAGTAGTGCGAATGTCAAGAATAAGAACGGCGAAAGGTACGGTATTAAAAGCGAACAAACAGAATGACTTGTTTATTTTCGAAAATAAGAACAAAAAGGCTTTTGCTGCAAACGGGAAAACAAATTAAGTAATAACGTGGCACAATAGATTCGGACATTTGAATTTCGAAAGTTTCAAATCCATGATTCAAAAAGAATTGGTGTATGGTCTATGCGGAGTAACCGGTAGCACGAATGACTTTGTTTGCGAGACGTGTGCGAAAAGCAAGATATGCGTGAAACAATTCATAAAAGTGGCGGAAAATCGTTCGAGTGAAGTGTTGGGACTGATCCATACGGAGGAGTGCGGTCCTATGAGTACAGTTTCCAAAGGAGGAGCGCGTTATTTTGCTACATTCATAGACGACAAGACGCGTTAAGTATCGGTGTATATGCTTAAAACAAAGGACCAAGTTTTTGAGAAATTCAAAGAATTTATGTTGTTAGCTGAGAAGCAAACTGGGCAGCAGATCAAAGCTATACGGAGCGATAATGGTAGAGGGTAAATTAATGGCGCATTCGAAAACTTCCTGGTAAGCAATGGGATAAAGAGGCAGCTCACCGTTCCCCACACTCCACAGCAAAACGGCGTTGCTGAGCGTGCCAATCGGACGCTAGTGGAAATGGCAAGGAGCATGATGGTTCACGCTAATGTACCTGTGGGGGAAGCGATAATAACTGCGATGTATTTGAGGAACCGATCAGAAACGTCTACATTGCCAGACATGACTCCATACGAAGCATGGTTTGGGAAAAAACCCAGCGTATCCCACCTTAAGGTGTTTGGTACAAAGGCAATTGTTCTAGACAAGACAAGGAAAAGAAAATTTTCTCAGAAAGGAATGGAGCATATCCTGGTTGGGTATTCTGAAACTGCCAAAGCGTATAGACTCTTCAATCCTGATACGCAAACTATTAAGGAAGCCAGAGATGTGGTGTTCCTTGAGCACGATATAACAAAACGCGAAGATATATCGACCGTAGAATTGGCAGAAAACGGAAGCGTTTTTGGTGAGGAGATAAATGGCGGACATGATGGAAATGACGGAGATCTTGCAAGGGACGAACAGTCGGGAGCCGAAGATGGTGAAGACGAGTTGGTTGATAGCGTCAACAGAGTTCAGCGAGGCCCAGGTAGGCCTAAGATAATTCATACTGGAAGGCCTATTGGAGTTGCCGACGTCCAAGTACCGAGTGGAGTCAAGGAGGCTTTGAGCTTGACACAGGCTGAAGAATGGAAGGCTGCGATGCAGAAGGAGTATTCTCAACTACAGTCCACCAAGACATGGAGTATTGTAGATCTTCCTCCTGGTGAGAGAACTATTGGATGCAAATGGGTGTTTGCGGTTAAAGGAGACCAGTACGGCAACGTGGAACGGTTCAAGGCTCGCTTAGTCGCAAATGGTTGTGGACAGGAGTACGGCATAAACTACACAGAAACATTTTCCCCAGTGGCTCGGTATTCTTCCATCCGATTGGTGATTGCACTGGCGTTCGAGAACAAAATGTTTATGCATCAAATGGACGTCTCAGCTGCGTATCTCAATAGCGACCTACAAGATGTAGTCTAGATGCGGCAACCGGAAGGGTTCGTGGACACAGCGTATCCAAAAAGAGTGTTGAGGTTGCACTCTGAAGCAGAGTGGGCGTGAATGGAACAAGAAATTGGATGATAATCTTCAGCGAGTCCTAAGGACTCCCAGGACTCTCGAAAAATGCGAAATTGCTTGATTTAAACATCAACCATT
Source organism: Drosophila lutescens (assembly GCA_037075285.1). NCBI lineage: Eukaryota > Metazoa > Arthropoda > Insecta > Diptera > Drosophilidae > Drosophila > Drosophila lutescens. The sequence continues at coordinate 88,902 of JBAMCF010001008.1, forward strand.
CCCACAGTTTTCAACCAAACAAGTTGATTTTTTTATTTTAAGCTTAATTTGTGGAAATCTTTGAAAGCCCAGAAGATGAGCCCCAACCGACTTCCGGTTGGGGCACTTAAATAATTTTTCCGCACCGATTAAGCGATCGGATCCGGTTTTTGTTTAAAGCAGGGGTGCTCAAAACTGCCTTATGACAGTGCATTTACAAACACAATTAAAAGAAAATCACACGCACGCGAGTACCCAGCAGGAAAGTGAGAAGTTGGTTTTTCCTGTTCCTTTTTGCAGGCGGCGGTGTGGGGATAGATAATTTCTGAGCGTTAAATGGGGGTGGGTTTCTGAGTAGCATCAATATCAGGCCACTTATGCGAGGTGTGATTTCTGTGGCACTACGATTATAATATTTTTTAACAAAAAATCACCAACTTATAATATTTAAAAATCCTATCCTATCTTGTTCTCACATTTATCTTTAATTTTTAGTAATTTTAATATTCTTAGAAAAAATATTAATAATTTTTATTCAAATAAATTAAACTAAATACTATAATCATAATGTCTATAATCATAATATTTATTAATGATTTTAATTTATTTAACTCACAATTTTTACAAATAATAATAAGAATAAATGTGGGTAATGTGGTAAGACGATTAAAAAATTAGATCACATTTATCAAGAATTGCCATAAAATTACAAAGAAAAATATTATTGTTTTTTATATTTGTTACGTCGGCATATTAGTGCCCCAGTCCTGAGAAAGGCTTGGGCCGAGGAAGTTGCGTCCTGAGCAGGCACGCTGGCTGCCGCTCCACCAGATCTTTGATGGTAACATAATCGTTTTCCGAGGCTGAGAACGCCCTGGTCATTTCTCGTGTCAGCGAAAAGTAGCCGAATTCGTACTTATCAGCTTTGTCTTCTAACAGTTGCCAATACCACTTTAAGGCGGGGCCGGTGAGTAACACATGAAACTGAAAACCTGCTCCTCCGTGCACTCATATAAATCCTTCATCCTTTTCACCCGAAACAGAAAACTCTCTACGGACATACCCCTGGCAGTGCCATCAAACTTGAGATTCCACTTGTCGAGTCTGCCGTTTTGGTTTCCAGCTGATCGATTAATTAGCTGTGAAACTTCCTGCATACTAGTAGTCTCTCCCCCTCTCGTTCATTCGGAGTAGGCGGATCCCCTGAAGCCTGTCCAGGATATCTTGGTGGTTCTGATCCTGAACTCATCTTGTCGTGATTCCTACGTCTGGTATCTCGACCAATTGATGTTGGTTCTTGTCCCCTTGCTAGTTGGGGAGTGGAGCTATTGCCTCCCGGTAAGGTTCCGGATCCCTGTGCTTCGCTTACTTCAGCGACTCGCAACTGGAGATTTATCATTTGTGTGTTTAACTCGGTGACCTGCGTTGCGAGTGTTGCCTTTAGTTCGTTGCCTTGTATAATAATGGCTAACATCATCCTCTCCAGCCTACTTTCGGAGGTGGAATGACGTGGCCTTGCTCCTGTGTTTGGGAGCATGCTGGACCTTCCTTGCGGCTGGCCTAGCCGGTTTGTAACAATCATCACGTGCATCACTCGCAACTTTTATAAGACTTTGTTACAATTGAACTACTTCATTCAGCATTGAATTTTGAAAGTAAACAAGAGAGAACAAAAACAAAATAAAATAAAAAAAATAAATAAAAAAAATAAAATGGAATATCCAAAAAAAAAAAAAAAAAACGATAGACCAATTTTTTTACAATTGTTTTTTTAAAAAAAATAGCCCGGCTAGCTCGGTAGAGCATGAGACGCTATATCCCAGGGTATGGGTCGAGGCCACACGTTGGGCTGGACTCAGGCACATGAAAAAAAAAAAAAAAACCCTGTAACCGCCTGTCGTATGATCCTTTTTGCGAGGTCGTTCCATACGGAATCCGCATCGACGACATCGAGCCTGTTACGAGCGCCGGTTATGCTGGGAAGCGAGGCAAAAAGGGGGCTGCAGAAAACACAGTCTCTAAAGTTGCGAAAGAAGAAAGAAAGACCAAATTTGCACAAGGCAATTTAATGCACCAATTGGGCAATTCAATGGAAAAATATAGCGGTCAGTAAAGCAACGAAAGACTGATATGAACCTGAGAGCTGAAGCTAGCTAAATGTTCTTAAATTAGGAACGTTTGTTCATAGGAATGAGTCAATATCGATTGTTCCCAACTTTGGGCACAATGTTCTTAAATCAAGAAAAATGTGTGTTTAAATTTAAGAACGATTGGTCTTAATTTTAGACTGTTTAAAAAATTGTATATGCTTTTTATTTTGTTTTTCTTTTTTTTTTAATTTAATCTTATTAATTGATTTTGGACACTTAACACAGGGAATAATTTAGAAAAATGAAGATTTGTGTTTTCCCTCAGTGCATTGAAGGAATTTTTTATAAAAAAATACTTTGATGAAAAGGCCCAAATCAGAACTGACTCTGAAGAAGCAAATCAAAGCATAACAAGTTTGGGATTCAAAAACCTTGAATGCGACGTCGTAGAATTATCCGACAAAAATTCAAGTTTGGGATACAAAAATCCTGAACACGCCGACGTTGAATTATCCGTCACTGACAATTTAAACAACCTTAATTGTGAAATCAGTAAAAACTTTTCCGATATGAGATACCGAATACTAAAAATAGTCGAAACTGAGCATTCGAAAATCAACATGCAAATCCCATTTCGTACAGATATAAAAGGGAAAATCACTTTAGTTCACGACAGACCCATATACGGAAAACAATATATATTCTCCAGTATTGGTGGTACCAAAGAAAGGCCAAAACGAGGACAGAAGTTTTAAATTAAAACTAGTTATTGACTATAAAAAGTTGAACGAAAGTACGATACCCGACAGGTATCTGTAACTCTAGCTAATTTGGGAGAGGATAGATATTTTTCAACCATAGACTTAGAATCAGGGTTTCATACATTGTATCCTATAACGTCATCAAGATGGACCCGGAAAAAATTAACACCATTATTAAATATCCGCCTCCAACAAATATTCGGGAACTACGAAGTTTCTTCGGCCTTAGCGGCTATTATAGAAAGTTTGTTCCGAATTATGCCTTCAAGGCTAAACCACTAACGAAATATTTAGGAGGATATCATGGCTAAATCTCAAAAAGAATGTCAACTAAAACGTTAATTCAGCTGGGTGACCCAGCTATTAAAGCTTTTACGAGCTAAAAGAAAGTCTCATTGCTCAAATAGAACTGGTTCAACCAATAAAAAATTTACATTAACCACAGATGCTTCGGACGTCGCTATTGGCGCGGTATTATCCCAGTAATATGTATTTCAAAAACCCTGTCTAAAACTGAACAAGTCAATGCAACCAACAAAAAGGAACTATTGGCAATAGTATGGGCTTTGAAAAACTTGAGAAATTACCTATACGGAGTGATTGGAATTGAAATTCAAACCGATCATCAACCATTATCCTTTGCAATTTCGGATAAAAATCCAAATATAGAAATGAAACGCTGGTATTCATTTATAGAAAGTTTCACTCCAAAGGTCATATATAAACCAGGCGCAACTACCGTAGTTGCCGACGCATTATCACGAATACAGATTAACAATTTGTCCGATAGCGATCAGTCGGAACCATCTGAGTCCGATCAAAATACTTTGCACTCAGCAGAAAGTAGTTTCGAAAATGTAATTGATGAAACAAAAAAACCCTTAAACCAGTTTATGATTCAATTATTAATAGCAAAGGCTAGGTTTACAGTCCTTGAATCTGTTAACGTATTTAATAATACCAGACATATAATCGAGTATGACAATGCGGAAAATTAGGTTTCAATTCTAAGAGAATATTAACAACCAAATGTTACCGTCGCTCTACATTGTACACTTGAAGATTTTTATATAATTCCAAAACCTTTAAAAGAAAACTTCGTTAATAAATTCCTTTACACAAGGACTTTTTTTAAGATGTAGAAAACAATGAAGACAAGGCTTCATAATAGAAGAAACATACAGTAGAGCTCACCGAGTACTAGATGCAAACTATAAACAAATATGTAGATTGTATTCCTGGCCCAAGTTATTTTCAAAATTAAAAGAATATATTAAAAACTGTAATATTTGCAATGAAAACCAATATATCAGACACCCAATTAAAATTCCGATTGGTGAAGCCCCAATTCCATCTAAAGAGGGCGAACATCGAGTATTACTATGAAAGAGTAGATGTCGATTTGCGTCATGTTCCCCCAGCCCAAACCATAAGACCCAAAATTCTGGAAAAAATTGGGTCTGAATCGTGTGTTAGAGGAGGTGTGCACTAAGAAAGGATTTTTTTAAATTGGGCTCCTAAGGACTCCCAGGACTCTCGAAAAATGCGAAATTGCTTGATTAAAACATCAACCATTCCCACAGTTTTCAACCAAACAAGTTGATTTTTTTATTTTAAGCTTTATTTGTGGAAATCTTTGAAAGCCCAGAAGATGAGCCCCAACCGACTTCCGGTTGGGGCACTTAATTAATTTTTCCGCACCGATTATGCGATCGGATCCGTTTTTGGTTTAAAGCAGGGGTGCTCAAAACTGCCTTATGACAGTGCATTTACAAACACAATTAAAAGAAAATCACACGCACGCGAGTAACGACTCACACACAGTCATGAAAAAGACAACAACAATTTGCATTGTGAGTTGAGACGAAAAAAAAAGTTCAATGGAATTGTTGTTGTCTAGGCTCGTTACGGACAGCGACAAAAAGAAGAACTTGCGTGTGCCTAGCAGAGAATGGGAAGTGCCGCTCCATATGCTAAGTGCCAAAACAAAAACAAATGGTTTAAAGTGTGGAACTATGCCATACAATCAGTAAGGTATTGTTTTTTTTTTTGGGACCCACGGCTGATTTTATATGATTTTTTTTGTAAGATTGCGGGGGTTTTTTGGCAGCACGTTGTTTTTGTTTTTTGTATGCTTCGGCAGTTCGCAGCACTTACGAACGAATTCCGAACACAGCTCTCACAAAAACAACGTCAGCAGAAGCAGATCAAGAGAGTAGAAAGCAGAGAGAGAGTCATTTGAAGCGAAAGAGATGTTTTTTTCTGGTTTGGAAACACCTGATCAAAATGTTACTATTTGATTACCAGAACGGATTATCTAATTGACGCAATTCTAAGTCAAAGTGTGTTGCCAACCCGTAAAAAGCATTAGGAATTTTCGTTTTGATTTAAAAAAAAATTTAGATTGGTTTTCAAGGGAAAAACTTTCAGTCGTCACATTTGAATGTAAGAAACGCAATGACACACACACACATCGACAAATTGGCATGTACATAAGTATGTAATGATTAAATTAGGACAAAATAACGGATCACCTAATGGATGCAATTCTAAATCAAAATGTGTATGTATCCCCTAAAATTTAGTTTCTGGGCTCTACTCGAAATCTGTAAAAAAAATTACAGAAACTATTGAGATATACGTATACATTCGTACATATGCATTTTTGTACTTTAAAACAAGAGAGAACGCTATAGTCGGGTGCCCCGACAATCAGATACCCGTTACTCAGGTAAAGGGAGTGCGAGGGAGATCGAGATAGAAACTTTGAACACGCATAACTTTTTAACGAATGGTCCGATTTGAAAAATTTCTTCTACATTTCGATAGGTATTGATAAACACAATAAAACTGCATTTTTACTTTTCCGAAATATTGAAATTTTTAAAATCGTATATAAGCGATTGTGGGCGTGGCACCTTTTTGAAATAAACTTGCGCTGCGTAGGAACTCCTAGAATCTGTATGCAAAATGCCAATCTTCTAGCTTTTATAGTTTCCGAGATCTCAGCGTTCATACGGACAGACGGACAGACAGACAGACAGACAGACAGACGGACAGACGGACAGACGGACATGGCTAGATCGACTCGGCTAGTGATCCTGATCAAGAATATATATACTTTATGGGGTCGGAAACGCTTCCTTCTAGCTGTTACATACTTTTGCACGAATACAATATACCCTTTTACTCTACGAGTAACGGGTATAAAAATATAGGAAAAGGTAGTATTCTCACAACGTTGATAATCTGGAAATTGTACCAGCCAAAACATACCCACAAAAATTAAAATAAAGTTGGTTTTAAATTGTGTTAAAGGCGGGGGGAAATTGTTGGAAAATTTCGTCTCCAAAAGGCTCACACGTCGAATTACATCCACAGTTTTTACTAAAAAGAGTTGGAGCTTTATGTGCGTTTATTTTTAATTTTCCTTATTTCCGAAAATATTTAACTCCAGCTGTTGATCCCCAGCCGACATTGGGCCACTTCTTTTTTTGTTAACCTACCGATCCTGCGGGCGGATCCGTTTTTCGCTTAAACCATTTTGTCAGTAGCCTTTTATAGGTGTGTGTTATTTTTTATATATTCTGTTTTAAGTTTTTAAGGTTTTTGGGGGTTAGATCTGTTCGAAAAAAAACAGTAAAAACAAGAGAGAACGTTGTAGTCGGGTGCCCCGACTATCAGATACCCGTTACTCAGGTAAAGGGAGTGCGAGGGAGATGGAGATAGAAACTTTGATCACGCATAACTTTTTAACGAATGGTCCGATTTGAAAAATTTCTTCTACATTTCGATAGGTATTGATAAAAACAATAAAACTGCATTTTTACTTTTCCGAAATATTTAAATTTTAAAAATCGTATATAAGCGATTGTGGGCGTTAGAGGGAACGTGGCACCTTCTTGAAACAAATTTGCGCTGCGTAGGAACTCCAAGAATCTTCATGCCAATCCTCTAGCTTTTATAGTTTCCGAAATCTCAGCGTTCATACGGACAGACAGACGGACAGACGGACAGACGGACATGGCTATATCGACTCGGCTAGTGAACCTGATCAAGAATATATATACTTTATAGGGTCGGAAACGCTTCCTTCTAGCTATTACATACTTTTGCACGAATACAATATACCCTTTTACTCTACGAGTAACGGGTATAAAAATAGTAAGAGTTTTTCTCTGCATTCGCTTAGTTAACGAAAATGATTTATTTAGGCTACCAGAACGTTGGAGTTAAGGTGGGAATAAGGTGAGGTTAGTGCGGGGTTAAGTTGCGATTAAGGAGGTATTAGATAGATTAGGGTAAAAGTAATGTAAAGAAAGGGTGAAGGTGAGAAAGGTAAGGTTCGTTTGGACTTTAGCGAGGATAAGGTGGGTCAAGGTGACAAACAAGTTTTAATAAGAAAAGGTGAAGTTAAAGTAAGTAAGTAAAGTAAGGAACATTTTTTTTCAGGTAAAGTTAGGTTAGCTAAGAAGAGGAAAAACTTGTGTTAAGGTGAAAACAGCATTAAGGTGCTAAAAAAGTGTGCCAAGAGTGAGAGTAAAATAGGTGGGGTTAAGGTGAAGTAATATTAGGGTTAATGCGGTGTTAAGGTAAGGTATGTTATGGCTAGGAGGATATGGATAGAATATTAGTGCGTTCTAGGTGGGTTTACTGTTTAGCTAAGGTTAGGCGGGATTTTACTCGGATATGCTTTGCTAAATATAGCGGACAACGTCGCTTTGGGTATTGCTAGTTTTATATAAAGTAATAATGACCGAATTTGAACCGAGATTTACTTTTGCTCAATTTTAATCTTTTGCACAAAGAAGCGGTTTAACTTTACATTACGCCGATCCGAGACACAGTACCTTAAAAGGTCAAGTCGAAAGAGTACATTCGACATTAACAGAATTAGCTCGCTGCCTTAAAAAGCAATTTAATTTTACCGACTATACCGAAATGGTAATAAGAGCCGCGCAAGAATATAATAAGAACATTCATTCAACTACCAACCAAAAACCGTTTGACATACTTTATAATAAAATCGAGCACGATACTATTCCTCTACTGTGCACAAGATAAAATGTTAGAGGGACATAGCAAAGACAGAAAGGAGAAGGACTATCTCGTAGGGGAAGTCATTTTTGAAATGAAGCATGGGAAAAGAAACAAGCTTAATTCTCAATATAAGAGACAAGTAATGAAGGAAAATCTACCTAATAAAAAAAAAAAAATAATAAAAGAAACCGTACAATGAATCTTACGCTGACCTATTTCATATAACTAAGTCTATATAAAAACATAATTCAACTCGAATCAACTCACTTAAATATAAGCAATCAGAATTCACAGTGGGAAATTTCCTATGACTTAGACATTACTAAAATTCTTATCTCGCAAATTACACCCAATAGAAAAAAAAAAGAAAAATAAAAGAAACCGTACAATGAATCTTACGCTGACCTATTTCATATAACTAAGTCTATATAAAAACATAATTCAACTCGAATCAACTCACTTAAATATAAGCAATCAGAATTCACAGTGGGAAAATTCCTATGACTTAGACATTACTAAAATTCTTATCTCGCAAATTACACCCAATAGAGCTAAAAGAGGAATTAGGTACCCTTTAGAATGAGCGCCAGATCATGATGATTTCATAGCAGTTCCTAATAAAATTAATGATTTAATCCGTAATAATAACAATCAATTTGAAATTAATTAAAAATTATTCAAAGAAATAAAAACCCTAACTGAAAATCTTCAATAAGTATTTTCAAACCAAGAATTCCCGCTTAGAAAACACCGCCTTCGTTTGCTATCTTACGATCCTATGAATTAAATGGACACAATTATATTAGAAACAAGAGAGAACGTTATAGTCGGGTGCCACGACTGTCAGGGTCGGAAACGTTTTCTTCTCCCTGTTACATACTTTTGCACGAATACAATATACCCTTTTACTCTACGAGTAAAGGGTATACAAATAGATGTATTCAACACGAAAATTCTAAACACTGAAGCCAGAAAATTTTTAAGCACGAACAAAAACCTAATTGTTAAAAAAAGTATTATGTAATCTCTAATTTAAAGACAGAATTATTTAATAATTATGGCACTTTAAGCCCAGACAGAAACTCCTGAGCGGAGTCGAGACTTGGGGGAGAGTTGGAGAGGGAAAGCGAAGGGCAGTGCGAGCAAGCGAGATGTGGACATCTGGAGAAAACTGCCGCTCGACACTGCCTCCAGAAATTAAACGCCCTTTTGGCGTGAACATTCTACCCCCCTCCCCCTCCCCCCCTGGCGAGGACTACCGTATCAAAACATCAGGATAAGTTTCCATAAGTAGCGGGGAGCGATCGTCGACGTGTAAAAGAGTGTGGTGGTCCTTTCCACACTTCTGGCAGTGATTACCACTGCGGCAAGAGTCCTCGGAGTGATCGTGGGCCAAGCAATTGGAGCAGTACTTGTTGATATGTACTTCCTGGAGCAGTTTCTCGGCACTAAGCCGCAGAAAGCGGCGGCATTTCCATAGCGGATGGATTTTTTGACAGACTATTGGTAGGATTTAATACCTCGAGAACGTCTGTCATCCATGGCAGGATATGGAACCCAATAGCTGGAATGACTCTTTATATGAAGGACCTTTATACTCGAGTCCGGATCGGAAATTCTAGTAGTCCCATGCACGTTGGAAACACGCGCTGAGAAGGACGAAATTCTTTGTGGGATTAAGGAGGACACTGTCCTAAGAGGAATTGTAGAAGTGATGCAACGGAATTATTTGGAGTGTACGAAATTGCACAACTAAACGAAATGGGATTGTATATTAATTTCCGTTGCGTCGGATTTAATCGCTTTTCGATCTAAGGCCTAGTACTCACTTCGATCAAAAAGCCTACGAAATGAAAATCTCCATACAAAATTTTGTTCATGAAATTTTCCGCCTGTCATTTTTGTATGGGAATTTTCGTTTCGTTGCCTTTTCGATTGAAGTGAGTACTAGGCCTAAACAAGAAATCATACAACAAGTTGAACGAAATGGGGTTCGAACGACTGGCTGTATGACCGGCTGTAATAAGTGGAACTTAACTGGAGCGGTTAAAGCCACCGTAGCTGCTGGTGAAAATCCAGGAAAATTCCAGGAGAGGAAAAATCTGGCTCGACTGGACCAAATGTTGGGGCGGTGGTGGCTTGATTGTAGAAGGTGATGAGTCCCAGGAAAAGCGGATGAAAACCGCGCAGAAAGTATGTCGAAAACACGGGTAGAAACTTTCGGGGTTTTGCGCGACGTGCCGCTGTTTATTTGTACACTTGGAAATATGCTAGAAGCTTAGCTTAAAGACTCCGGAGCGGAGTGGAGACTTGGGGGAGAGTTGGAGAGGGAGAGCGAAGGGCAGTGCGAGCAAGCGAGATGTGGACATCTGGAGAAAACGGCCGCTCGACACTGCCTCCAGAAATTAAACGCCCTTTTGGCGTGAACAAAAGGCAATGATAGTCGAAACAAATATAACCCCAAAGAACTTAAACGAGCATTAATTAAGTAAATAGGAACAACAACAACACGAACCAGAGGCAAAGCGGATTCAACAAAAACAACTTCCGCTGGAGCCCTCACAAAAATTTCAAAGGCAATGGAAGTCAGCAAGTTCCGAAAGGCGAACACACCGGAGAAGTTTGCAGTAATGTACAGCAGCGGAAACCATGTACACATTGCGGCTGGAAAAATCACTTCTCGGATACTAGTAAATACAAGGATGTTCGCTGCCACAAATGTGGAAATATAGGGCACTTGGCGAGCGTTTGTAAAACACTCTTTAAGAAACCATTACAGAATTGTTGTACTGCATATGTTGATTACAATAATAATATTGAAGTTGTTGGTAAGTACGACGCAACTATAGAGTTCCAAAATGCGAGCAAAGAAATTGTCATCGTAGTTACAAATACGTCGAGTCCACCTTTACTTGGAAGGAACTTTTTAAGAACTTTTAACTTCGAATTACGGCAAGTAAACAATATAAATTCGCAAGATCAGCTCTCAATCATAGAAGGAAAAATTAAAAATGAGTATTTTGATGTATTTAAATCAGAGTTAGCATCCTATAATGTCTGCACTGTAAATTTACAACTGGAAAGCCAGAACAAGAGAAGCCTTATCAATTATTTATTGTGTTACCAAACTTAAACAATACCTTTTGGGAAATAGGTTTACTCTAAGGAACAGACAATAAACCCCAAATGGGAATTTTTGAAGAAAAAACAGGATTACCCCAGATGGCATCTGCACGGATGCAACGGTGGGCCGTTATTTTATCAGATTTTGAATATCCGAACAATATAGCAGATTATAGAATGCCACAGTTGAGGAAGGCTAAGGCTCAGATGACACATTCAATTTTTAACGTCAATTTATTGTAGCAATTTTTCTATTTTTGGCTGCTCTACTACTAACACCAATAATAAAGGCGCGATATCATATTAATCCTGACTCGCTTGCACTTCTTTAAACTCACACAAATGAAAAATTGTCACAATAAATTGACGCTAAAAATTGAATGTGTCATCTGAGCCTTAAGATTTTGAGGAATATAACTATATTCATTTCATTCAATCTAATGACGTATTCAAAATAAATTTTAAAGATATTTCACGAGAAACCAGGAGAGATCCTATACTATCAAAAGTTTATGAAGCAATTAAGGATGGTTTTTTATATAAAATAACCAGTAAGGACTTTTTAAGTTTTAAGAGCAGGGCTAGTGAATTGTCAGTAGAATTTGATTGCATTTTATGGGGATATCGAGTAGAATTTCCCACCAAACTAAGAAAAGAAGTGTTACATGAGATGTCCAGATCTCATCTAGGAATTGTTAAAACAAAATGTTAGCACGTTCATATATTTGGTGTCCAGGAATGGATACACAACCATGTCAACAATTGCAGTCTTGTCCAGAAAAGGGTTTATTGATTCCTTAGAAAACAAACGGTCAAGTTTGGAGCCGAATTCACAGATTTTGCAGGGCCAATTCAAAACTTTTATTTGTTGATAGTCATTGACGCATATTCGAAATGGGTCGAAGTTTTTAAAACAAAGGAGATCACTTCATTGTTTACTATTATAATGTTAAGAGACTTGTTCTGCAGATACGGCTTAGTAGATGTTTTAGTGAGCGACAATGGTCGCCAGTTTACTTCTAATGATTTCAAAACTTTCATGTTAAATAATGGCGTACGGCACAGTTTGACAGCTCCTGGACATTCTTCGACAAACGGACAAGCTGAAATTTCGTAAAAACTGTAAAAAAAATCCCTTTACGCGAACATTAAAGGTGATAACTATCAAGATTTTGACACCGTTTTGAGCAGACTTTTGATAGACTACAGAAACACAGTTCATTGCACAACAGGAGAATCACCAGCTAAGTTATTTTTAGGTCGAACTCTAAAAACCAGATTTTTGTTTATGAAACCGCCCAAAGTCACAGAGCGCATAGAAAGTAGACAATTGTAAACTATAAGGGTAAGCGCAACGTAAATTTAAGGCAAGTTGGACTCAGGCGACTGTAAGACAGCAGTTGTGTTTTGTCTAACAATGACCGGGAAATAAAGCTTCACATGGATCAAATAAAAAACAAGAAAGGAAGCTAGCTTCGGCCAGCCGAAGCTTATATACCCTTGCAGATAAAAGAAATACCTTTTTAAGTTGTCAGAAATCAAAACGCCTACTTCCTGCAAAGTTACAATGAATTTTCTTATATTTATTTTATTATTCGTATGGGAGCCTTAAGATATAGTGGTCCGATCCGGCTCGCTCCGACATATGTACTACCTGCAATAGAAAGAAGACTTTTGGGAAAGTTTCATTAAGCTTTAATAGCTTTAAAACTGAGATACTAGTTCGCATAGAAACGGACAGACGGACAGACGGACATGGCTAGATGGACTCGGCTATTGGTGCTGATCAAGAATATATATACTTTATGTGGTCGGAAACGTCTCCTTCACTGCGTTACAATATCTGACTGAAATTATAATACCCTCTGCAAGGGTATAATAATGAAAATTGTTCAGAAACTAGGGAACAAAATGGGGATAACACTCATAAGCAACGATTCTAGGGAATTTCCAAGCGATAATAACACTAGTTTACAGCCAAAATGCTCCCCAGCAATTGATGGCAAATTCTGTTAGTGTTGGACTCCTAGATCACGAAAATACCACTCATTTTTTTTTCGATAGCACAAATATAAAAATGCTTGCGTTATGACTGAGAGTATTTTTAATAAGTAATATCCATTTGGACAATTCATTCTTATAAAGTAGATAACCTTAACATCACAAAAGCATGCTTTTTTAATAAGTACTGCCTTATCAAAAAAGAATAAAGAGTACGTATTTGTGAACAAGAAAGAAAAAAGAAAAAAATTATTAATAAGATAAAAGAATACACTTGTTTAAATGGTCCAAACACTTTTTGCAAGCATTTTTATATTTTTTTATAATTTTCTTGCTTTTAAATATCTGATTTAGATATTTTTTGACCCGGCTGCCATCACCACTAATTTTTGTTTACATGTCGCCGCTTACGATAAATCTTAAATTTGGACTCCGTCAACCGAAAAAAGTTGAAAAATCCGAAAATCTAAAAGGGCCTCGCAGACTCTGGAGCTCTTCCCATCGGTGGTCTTAATGTACAATTTGGAGCCTTAGTCATTTTACATGTCTCGCATGCATGAATATACTCTTTCACGCCCTTTACCAGTCGGGGCCAATAATAGTACCTTCTTATCCTTTCCAACGTCTTATGGATTCCTCCATGTGAAGCTAAAGGATCATAATGTGCATTTTTAAGGACATCGGGCACCAGACTCATGGGAATCCACAGCTTCCAACAAAAACAAGAGAGAACGCTGTAGTCGGCTTGGTGTCCCGACTGTCTAATACCCGTCACTCAGCTAAAGGGAGTGCGAGGGAGATGGATATATAACATTTTTTTGATTGCGTATAACTTTTTAATGAATGGTCCGATTTGAAAAATGTCTTATACATTTCGATAGGTATTAATAAACACTATAAAATTGCGTTTTAAAATTTTAAAAGATGAGGCCTCCAGACACATTTGAAAATTGTGGCGATTGTGGGCGTTAGGGGGGGGGGGGCGTGGCACCTCGATGAAACAAACTTGCGCTGTGTAGGAAGCCCAAGAATATGAGTGTGAAATCTTAACCTTTTAGCTTTTATAGTTTCCGAGATCTCAGCGTTCATACGGACAGACAGACAGACGGACATGGCTAGTGATCCTGATCAAGAATATATATACTTTATGGGTACGGAAACGCTTCCATCTAACTGTTACATACTTTGTACGAATACAATATACCCTTTTACTCTACGAGTAACGGGTATAATTATCGTGAATCGGATCCCCTGACAAGTGTTCCGTTTTTCTATTCACAAATCCATCCGCTACTTTTAAATCTGGAAGACTGTACGCGTTCGCTTTAACTTTCTCGAGTGGATTCAAGATCAACCAATAACCCATGACTAACATCTACGGCGGCTATTTCTTTTTCGTTGACCCGGGATAAGGCGTCAGGAACTACATTGAGCTTACCGCTTCGATGCTCAATTTTGAAGTTAAAACCCTGAAGTTTCAACGCCCACCGAGCAAGCCTAGAATGCAGATCTGTCTGCGACATTAGCCACTTGAGCGACGCGTGGTCCGTGATGACTGTGAAATCATGGCCCTTAACGTATGCCCGAAATCGTTTTATGCAAATAATTGCAGCCAAATCTTTTTCGCTGACCGTGTAAGATTTTTGCGCTTTGTTCAACTTCTTGGAGACAAATGCAATCGGACATTCTTCGCTACTCTCCGACTTCTGCACTAAAACACCTCCTACTCCGGAGTTACTGACATCGGAATGGATATAAAATGGCTGACTAAAATCTGGACGACGCAGAACTGGGGCAGAACAAAGCATTTCCTTCAATTTCTTAAAAGCCTCCTCTCCTTCAGGAGTCATTATAAACTTCTTCCTGAGCTTTAAAAGGTCTGTCAAGGGTGCTGATACTGCTGCAAAATTGCTGATAAATTTTCGGTACCACCCGACCATTCCGAGAAATCTTCTCAAGGATTTGAAAGTCCTAGGCAATGGAAATTCCGTCATTGCAGATATTTTATCTGGATCTGTCCGCACTACTCCTTTACCTACAATGTGACCTAAATACCTAACGCTTTTGACAAAAAACTTGCTTTTCTTCACGTTCAACGTTAAACCAGCAGCCTTAATGTGGCTGGCGACGAAACTCAAAACGCAAAATGACCCTCAAAGCTATCTGAAACTATGAGCAAGTCAACAAGATATAACAAAATAAAATAACAAGGACTACACACCAGACAAGAAATTTGGCTAACTACTAAATTAACAATGCGACTGATCCTAGACAAAAGACTTACAAGAATTAAAGATATTAAACTAACTTCAAATCCTATGTAGAAAAAAAAAATTTTTAATTACGAAATAAATTATTCTTCAAAGCGGCATCTCTGCTTGAGTTAATTTCGCCCGCATCTCCACTCAGATCAAAAAGCTCATTAGAGCTTTGCACATAGTAAGCCTCTCCTCCGTCTATAGGCTTGACAAATACGTCTGCACGGCGAGTAAAGACGGCCGCAACCCGCCTTTGTTTTTTGAGTCGCATTTTGTTTCGAAATTTGTTTTTGTTAATTGCTCGTTTAAATATATAAATGCCGGCGAGTCAAAACCGATCAGCTGTAAGCTCAGCTGCGATTTGGTTGTTCGTCGGTGCACTCCAATCGCCCGCAGCAGCGCATCTTTTTCGCGCACGTGATCCATTTTTATTATGATTATTGGATCAACAAGTGAATTTCTTTGGCGCGGGCGGACTCCAAAAATAGACCTAACTCGCGGAGGAGGGGTCAGGTGTAGTGAAAAACAAAGGCGATTGAAAAGAGTGTTCAGATTTTCCCCCTCGACTTGCGGCACACCATGCCGGCGAAGGTTGCATGCAACATCCGCGACCTCCTGTGCATTGCTTTTCGATGCCAGTTGAGCATCCAGTTCACACACTTGTTGTTTCAGTGTATTCACCTCTTTTGCCTCCATTTCCAGCTCTCGCACTCGTTTCGTAAGATTGTGTATTTCGGTGTTCATGGCATCGAATTTGGCCTGTAGAGTGTTAAGAAAGCGGGCCTCGCTCTCTCGATACTCTGAGCCTAGTGGCTCCCTTTCCCCCGCGAATTTATCATCGATCAGCTGCAACAGTTCCATGTTGATTTCCTTCCGTTGACTCGAGAATTTTTCTTCAATTTTTCTTCAATTCCGTTGACTCGAGAATTTTTCTTCAATTTGTTGCAGCAATTGTGTATCCGACGTGCGAGGTACCTTGATTTCGGTATGCGATTTTTCACTCCTTGGTCGCTTAGATGCACTCATAATGTTGTTGTTTTAATAAAATTTTTGAGTTTGAGTGATTTGTGTAATTGTATTAGTTATGGATTTGTGTGTTTTCGGTAGTTGTTCAGTCTTTATGCACTGCAGTTTATGTGTGTGAAAGTTTCTTTCTTCTTCCCTCACACTTTCGCACCAAAATAAATATGTTTTAAGTGTTTTTATACAAAAGTGTTGAGATTAGACGAACGATTTGACCGCTATCAACTAATTACGAGATCGAGACTAGAAATGAAATTGGCTCTTGGAGGACGACTGAGTATGGCATCTATTTGTGGTAAAGGATAGGCATCCCTTTTCGTAACTGCGTTCACTTTTCTGCTATCGAGACAAAGCCGCACCTTTCCTGGCTTCTGCACCAAAACAACCGGCGAAGACCAAGGACTATCAGACTTCTCAATTACGCCGAGCTTAATCATTCGGTTGACTTCTTCATAGAGCAACTTCTCTACCGCTGGGGAAACCGGAAAGTGTCTTTGCTTTACGGGCTTCGCATCTCCAACATCGATAGAGTGAGACAGAACGCTCGTTTTTCCCAGTCCCAAATCCGCAAAATAAGGAAATTTACCGACGACAGCTTGCAAATCGGCCTGTTGCGAACTAGACAAAACATTAGCCTAATATATAGTTCTAACTCTTTTGTCTTTCCCTCATACTGGACTGGTACCTTAAATCATCCTACGACTTTTTGCTTTTGTCCGACGTCTGTATTTGCGGTAATTGCCACTCTCTTAAACGGTATTCTCTGCCTGAGAATTTGTTGGGCCAAACTCCCTCCTACGGCACTTATGGATGCACCTGTATCTAAAAGACCAAGTACAACTCTATCTAACATTCGGATCTCCGCGTACGGGCGTTTATCATTATTCTTATGTCTAATAGCATTAATAGCTTTGGCTGCTTGTTAAAAATCTCTAATTCTTTTCGCATTTCGAGAGAAGGTTCTAACCGGTTTTGTTGTAAAGTTTGGTGATATTGTTCAATAGCTGTGGCCAGAAAGTTATAGACCTCCCCTCTCCGCCTAACTCGGATGCGCTTAAAGTTACTGCTGATTGACAACGGAATCCGCTTGCCTTTCGCTGAGAACACACGGCTGTTGTCGGGTCGTGTGTTCAACTTCGGGTTTTTTTTTGACACCTTGGGCAAACATTCTTATAGGTATCAGCGAGCCCGCATCCAAAGCAAAATACTCTTTTTTTCACCTTGCACTGCTGATAACGATGGCCCTCTTGCTTACAACCCGAAAACCTCTACTTATGGTGCCTGATTCACTTCCGAAAACCCAGAAGCGTCCTCACAATCTTGCACTAACTCAGATACTTGCGTCCAATAAGGAGCTGGCTTTTGATAACCATAAGTGCGCTTCTGGTCCTCAAGTAAACCTTCCCTACGCCGACAAATATCCCTTAGTTTCTGCACCGACTATGCTTACATTTAAAAGCTCGTGCCTGATTTCCGGTCGTAAGTTTCTGCGAAGGGTTTCGATTAGATCCTTTTCTGGCATGGGTACTTCTAGGCAATCCGTGATTTGCACAATGGCATCGTAAAATGAGGCAAAACTTACCCAATCTTTCTGCTTTCTATCTCGAATTGATTCTCTCAGATCCACATCGGTACGTGTATCTCGATACTGTTTGTGTATAGCTTCAGTAAGCAAATCCCATCTTGAACTATCCGAAGTTTTATGAAAGCGCCAATAAAATTCACGTGCCTTTCCCTCGAACAGTACACTGGCGTTGCCGCATAGCAAATCAAACCTTAAATTAAGCGTTTGGCGTTTTAGCGCCTCCACCCGATATAGAAATTTATCCACACTTAACCCTTCTTTATCTCCATTAAACCGCAACTTCCAACTACTAATATTTTGTCCGACCTTATCGGGACGACTGCTCAAATCAGAGCTTGTAAGAGCTGAAATGGGCCTGTCCGGCATTTCAATCTCCCCTATATCTGACGGAGTTCTGAAGTTATGGACTGCCTCTGCCTGTCTTGACGGCTCTTGAATCTGGGCTGATAAAGTTGCTTGAATTATTGGTGCCTAGTAGTTCATTTTGCATCGGCTTTAACTGCTGCGCCACAATGATACCGATAGCCTCAGAGTCAGCTCCACTAGTTGCTTGCTTACTCGATGTACCAGCTTACTGTTTTCTCCTTTGGGATGGCAACCAGGGCAACTGCCCTTAGCCTTGATTAAATTGTCTATACAATCTTTGTGGAACTCATGGCCTCATTTAGCCCGGCCTACTTTGTCCGCCGACAACATTTTGTCGCAAAGCGCGCATTTTGTCGAGCCTGAAGCGTTTAAACCCATTATTTCTTGGCTACTTTTTATTCTAATAACCAAAACCAGGAGAAAATATGGAGATCCTTCGCGTTACAACGAGCGCGATCCACCCCAAAATGCAGCTACCACAGTTTAAAACGAATCGAACCAAAATGTTTCTGATGAACTCAATTTAAGATATAAATTCCTAGAGATAAATATATAATACTTTATCCAAGTTCCGATCCACCAGATCTACTTAGTTCGAACCAGTTTGATCGAACCGACAACTTAAGCTTCAAACTCGGACTTAGAAATTTGAATTCCTTTTTTTTTCTCTAGATAAAATGTTTTTAAGTTCAACAGTTTAATAAATATTTTCTGATCTAAAATTATTTACTAGATAAGATAAATAGTTTAGTTTTTAACTAAATCTCCCAATTAACGGGTGCATTGTTCTAGTTATTTTAACATTTCTATTTGGATTTGTTTAGTCTCTTGTCTTTGTTAGTGTAAATTATACGCTCTAAACTTGCTAAAACTCTTGTAATCTCTCTTCCACTCTCCCACTCTCACTCTCTCTGAACTTCTATTTCTCTCTCTCTTGCTTGCTTTACATTTGTAACTGTTTGTGTGTATAGTTGTTGGTGCCCCACAAGCCACGCTCAGTCGTTAGAAGCTTTTTTTTTCTCGCGCTCTCTTGTTTTAATCATAGCTCGCAAATAACTGTTGACCGATTCGTGCGGTCCCCAAATAACTGTTTTTCTCTGAGACTTTGAGCAAACAATCAGAGAGCAACCGATTGAATTGTTCGTACTGAAATTTTGCTCGCACTCAGCCGACGAACAGTTTTTTCGGCTTTCTTTTGCTCGGCTCGCTTACAGACCGATTGCTCCTGAACGACGTTTCAAAAAGTCTTTTGCGCATGTGTGTGTGCATAGTTCAATTTTACAAGGTTAACGTGCTTGGGCGATATTGCTCTCCCTTTCACTCGCACGTACTTTCAAAGGGAATACATTGTATAGTTGTATTAGTGAAAAGACTTTTTGGGATGACTTTTTCAGTCAATCGGTCTTTTAATAAGTC
The DNA here is from genome assembly GCA_037075285.1 of Drosophila lutescens. NCBI lineage: Eukaryota > Metazoa > Arthropoda > Insecta > Diptera > Drosophilidae > Drosophila > Drosophila lutescens. The sequence goes on from JBAMCF010001008.1 coordinate 108,544, forward strand.
TCCCTGTGCGAGCGACATTCGTATCTCTCATTGAACGAGGTTCGTAACAGAGCGTCTCACGAACAGCTCAACGTAAAAGGCTCAACCGAAAACCAAAACGAAAGGAAACGAAGTGTGCTGCGCAGAGAGAGAACGAAGGGGCATGCTTTTTTTCGGTTGTTCTCGGGAGTAGAGCGTAAGGAAAAAAACGGTTAACAGTTATTTGCATGCTTTGGTTTTAATTAAACTCGCGATCTCGCGCTCTTATACTTTTCGTTTGTTTTGTGTCTTTGCGGTTTTGCGAATTTGATCCCAGTGCCAAAGTTACTTGAGGTATATTTTCCACATTTTATTTTCTATTTCTTTGAATAACCTTTTTTTCCTATAAAATGGCCCTTATCTGTACAAAGAAAAGTTGTTCTCTTCCGATGTCAACTAAAGATTCTTTTATTATTTGTTGGCTCTGCGAATCGGTCATGCACGTCAAATGTGCAGGATTTACTGGCAGAGTTAAAGACTTCATTGAAATGCATACCGGTCTCATGTGGGCATGTGAGTCCTGCAAGGAAATGACAGTCGAAATGAGCAGCTTTATGAGGCAGACTCGAGACGGACTATTGAACCTTTCACGAGTTTTTAAACAGCTTAATGACGGGTTCAACTCAGTTTGTGACCAATTTAATAATAAGAAATTATTATTAACCGAGTCGCCTAAACGCAAAAAAGCCAGCTCAGGGGCAGTTAATAAGACCGTGAAACAAAATAAAACATTGAACTCGGTAGCTGCAGCAGTTCCTGTCGGCACAGGGGTAGGCGAGCCACCTGTGCCTATGGTTACAGCCAGTTCCGGAGGTGACCCTGTTTCTGGATGCCAACCTGAGGCACAGAAGTCGGTGCTGACCGTAGATACAGTAGGAACCGCTTCTGGGTCCCAGCCGAGTGAGGTTCAGACTGCTGCTGGGGGGCGTAAGAAACTTTCAGTTGTTCCACATAGGAAGCAATTGTTTGTTTCTAGATTTACCCCGGATACCAAATCTGAGGATGTTTTGGAATTCATACGTGAAAAATTCCCATCCGAGGACATTAAAGTTGAAAAATTTCGATTTTCGTACGCCCGTAGGATATCTTCTTTTAAAATATTTGCTCCGCCTGATGTGTTTAATGTACTACTTTCTGAAAGCTTTTGGCTTAATGATGATTTGGTAATTAAAGAATTTGTTCCCAATAAACCGAGATCAAATAACAGGCCTCCCACTGTGCCTAATAATCGGCTTTCCACTGTGCCTAATAACAGGCATTCCACTGTGCCAAAAAACTAACAGGTTTATTTTTGGCTTATCAAAATGTTAGAGGACTAAATATGAAGCTACCAAAGCTTTATGCTGACTCCTCTGCATTTACCGAAGATATTTTGGCTTTTACGGAAACTTGGCTGAAACCAGAGACATCTGACTCTGAAGTTTTGTCAATGAACTTTAACACCTACAGGACCGATCGCTCCCCGCGTAGGGGGGTGGTGTACTGATTGCCGTTACCTCTAGTTTAACATCGGAGAGACTTAACATTCATATCCCTAACGATATTGAATTTGTTAGTGTCAAAGTTTCCATTCAATCCTTATCTATTTTTGTAACCTGTTCTTATATTCCTCCTGGCTCTGATTTAATAATTTATGAGCACCATCTGTCTGCTATAAAATCTGTTCAGTCCTTCCTTTCCAACAGAGACCTTTTGATTGTTTTGGGTGACTTCAATCTCCCTAATATCTCTTGGTCTCTTCCCACTGACTCACTTGTAGCTACACCTTTATCTGCCCATGATTTTGTGGATGGCCTTTTAGAATTACCGTTACAGCAAGTAAGCTTTATACGAAATTCATTTAATAGACAATTAGATCTAGTATTTGTTTTAGATCCGCATGAAGTTACGGTATCTAGAATTGACGCACTTGTTGTACCTGAAGACCGGTATCATCCAACATTGGAATTGACAATTGGCCTCCCCTGTACTAATACCCTTTCTCCTTTAGTTCCTCAAACTAAAATGAGATGCTTTCGTAAATGTGACTATACTAAACTAAACTACATGATTTCGCAATATAATTGGACTGATTTGTACAATTGCATGGATATTGAATGTGCAATTGAACTTTTCTATAGCGTTTTAAACACTTTTTTTGACGAATGCGTTCCAGACAGGCTTCCTCCTAAGCTAAACAGGCCTCCTTGGTTTAACAATGCGCTTCAAAGACTTAAAAATCTTTAATCAAACACTTATAAAAAGTATAAAAAATCGGGCAAGCCATCTGATTTTTCGAAATACGTGGTGGCTCGTTCAGATTTTAATGTTCTCAACAGTCATTGCTATTCCATGTATTTAAATCGATGTAAATTCGAATTTTCAAATGATCCGAAGCAGTTTTATAACTTCGTTAAAGCCAAGCGTAAGTCTTCGGCATTGCCTTCATCGGTACGTTTAAACTCAAAAGAGGCATCGTCGGATTTTGAAATTGCGGATTTATTTGCCGAGTTTTTCCAAACTACTTATAGTTCGGCTGCTTGGTCAAACCCTACCTACCCTAACCCCTGAAATAGGGCTAATTGTATTTTTACCCCTGTAATTACCGAAAGTTCTCTTTTAAAGGATTTAGCAACAACAACGCCAACGTATTCTCCCGGTCCTGATGGACTCCCTGGGAGTGTGCTTAAGTTTTGTGCTTCAACCATTTGTAAACCGATTCTTAAACTTTTTCATTTGTCTATTTCATCATCAGTTTTTCCAACTATCTGGAAGGACTCTTTCATTATTCCACTCCACAAAAAGGGTGCGAAGGCGGATGCCCAGAATTATAGAGGCATTTCTAAATTGTCGGCAATTCCTAAAGCATTTGAACGTATTATTACTTCTCATTTGCAGCATTTATGTTCCTCGCTAATATCACCGTGTCAGCATGGTTTTGTTAAGCGAAGTTCAACCACCACCAACCTTCTTGAATTGTCATCTATTGTAATAAATGGATATAAGAATAACATGCAGACAGACGTTATATATACAGATTTTAGTAAGGCCTTTGACTCTGTTAACCACTCTCTCCTTTTATTCAAATTAGATCAGCTTGGGTTTCCATGTAATCTATTAACTTGGATTTCAAGTTACTTGAATGGTAGGACTCAGAGGGTTATATTTTAGAGCGCTGTTTCTAAAATGATCAACGACATCTGGAGTTCCTCAAGGTAGTCATTTAGGCCCTTTGCTGTTTACTTTGTTTACTAACGATCTTCCCTCTATCGTAGCACATTCTCGTGTACTAATGTACGCTGACGATGTTAAGCTTTGTTTATCATATAAAGATGTAGGGTCAGGTTTCAACTTACAGTCAGATATGGATTGTTTTCAGGGATGGTGTGAGTACAACCTTTTAAATCTGAACTGCCTTAAATGCAACGTTATGACTTTTTATAGGGGTACTCCTACGTTTATTAGTTATTCTCTTCAAAATACACCACTCGACCGTATATATTCAATTAACGATTTAGGTGTTCTTCTCGACCCAAAACTTAAATTTGATTGCCACATAATGGCCACTGTCAATAAAGCTATGAGTGTTTTTGGGTTTATAAAGCGTTGGTCAAAAGAATTTGATGACCCTTATACAACCAGATTATTATTTACCTCCCTTGTCCGTCCTATTTTGGAATATTGTTCTTCAGTTTGGAGTCCACAATATCAAGTGCACATCGACCGTATTGAGTCGGTGCAAAAAAAATTTCTTCTTTTTGCCCTTCGTAGTTTGAACTGGGATCAAAACGTAAGGCTTCCTTCCTACCAGAGTAGATTACTATTGCTTAATTTACCTACACTTGAAAACCGTAGAATAATGCTTGGTACTATTTTTATGCATAATCTTATAAGAGGTGATATTGATTCTGTAGAACTGGTAAACCGTTTAACTTTTAATGTTCCCGTTAGACTAACACGAAATTATTACCCTCTTAATTTGCCTCGATGTACATCAAATTTTACTCTGCATGAGCCCTTTCTTGTTTTATGTAAAAATTATAACAATCTTTATCATTTAATTTGCACTTCAACATCTATCCCCGTATTAAAAACTAAAATTTTATCTCATTTGCTTCAATCTTAGTTGTAGTATTTGTAGTATTTGTTTCATGTATTTTCCTCGCGAACTCGCATTTTTGCCTTAATTGATAAAGGGTCCCGCGCGTAACAAGCACGTGCTTGGTATCGTAGAGCCACTTGTTTGCACTGCTCGTAGTGCATCAACGTCCATCATATATATAAAAGCGATAAAACACGTAAGAAATCAAGACAATCAATATCAAATCTGGCCAGCAAGCATAGCAATTGCTTGCAATAATAATGCACTTTTATACAACCAAAAGGTTTTGATCAACACAAAAGGGAATTGGGAAAAAATTTGGCGAGCATTGCTTATCGCTAATCAGCAATATCGTCAGCGCGAAGAGTCCGCCGTGGTCAGACAAAAATTTTCTCTGTCTGCGGTCCATGCGACTGACCTTCTACTCTTCCGTTTATGTTGGGTATATGTCATCCGCTATTATCCGTGGTCTGAGTGTCCCTTTCGAAAGATCAAAGCTCAGTGTATCCTATGCGAATATTAACCGAGAAATATGTCCCATCTATGGAAATGGATGTGCCCCTTTTGTCTGTGCCTCTCATCCGTGGTCAGCTGCGTCGCTGTTACGAGCGCCGGTTATGCTGGGAAGCGAGGCAAAAAGAGGGCTGCAGAAAACACAGTTTCTAAAGTTGCGAAAGAAGAAAGAAAGACCAAATTTGCACAAGGCAATATAATGCACCAATTGGGCAATTCAATGGAAAAATATAGCGGTCAATAAAGCAACGAAAGACTGATATGAACCCGAGAGCTGACGCTAGCTAAATCCAAAGTGGGCCAGTTAGCTAGAGAAAGGGGAAATGGGTACCTAGATGGGAACACTTAGGTACGAAAATAAGAACCCGGAAGCAAAACAGAAAAGCTCAGCTATTGTATAAAAGAACTAAAACTCCACGGAGAGTGAGTCAGATTCTCAGATACGGCCGGTAATAATACCAATCGAGCGCAAAGAGCAAAATAATCCGTTCGCCGGAAAGTTCAAAACAAAGAACATGAATCCTTGTTTCGCGGTGCACGTAAACTCCGTGTAAAGGACCCAAAACAGAAAAATGGGGTCCAAAGTTTCGAAAGCGGAAGGCAACACTGCCAATGTTATAAACAATGTCGAAGTGGTAGACCACAAGGACGAAATTGTGAAAGTCTTTAATATCTTGTGTCTGATCACAGTGTTAATAATGGTCCTTATCGTCCTACGAGGACTCAGAATGTATAAAAGATCCGTACAACGCCGACGGGATCACGGACACGAGTTAGAGAGGATCGTGACCGCTGCCTCTAACTGGCCCGAGCGAAACCGGGATTAAATTCGAAACAACAAAGTGTATCAAATCAAATAAACAATCAACAAAAACCAAAACAAACAAAAAGAAAAAAAAAGAAACAGCAACGCTAACAATAAAAATGAAGGAAACCAAATAATTATCAGTAACAGCACTGAAAACCCAAAACTAAACCAGCCACCACAACAACAAACTGCATGTGTAATAAGACGCTACTTGAGAAGACCCCGCAGTGAAGTTCACCTGGATGACTGAGTGCCGTTTTTTTTCATTCCCTCCATATACTTATAGTTTTTTTCATTATTTGTCTGTTCAGTGTTTTATGAGAAATGAAAATTATTAGTTACGCGAAAAACGCAATGTTCAAAATATATATTACCCAAAAATATTATTTTTAAGTGCACTAATACACCTACATATACATATATATATATATGCCCAATTTAATAATTATTTGAAACCCAAAGCATCCGAAGCGTCGAGATCTCATCGCCAGGATATCAATAAGTAAGTTTCTATATTTGTTTTCCTCTAAATCTATATATATTTATGTACAACTTCACCATGATCACAACACAGGCGATGTTAACTACTCTTACAAGAGAACCTCATTTCGCTATTAAAGTAAAATATTTGCTATCCAAAGTCAATCTACCGATATCTGTAACAGAACTAGAGAATTTATACCTTGAGACCTTCTGTCTAGATTTCTCTCCATTAATTCATTGCAACAAGCAAGGAAAAGCTATTATAATAGCCGCGGTACCCAACGTACGAGTATATTCAGAAATCAATTTCAACAGTTTGCTAGGTGATGTCACCATTTTGATGATCAATAAAAATAATTAATCTGTTCTAAGTACACACAATAAAACAAAAACAAAACCAAAAAGAGACACTACATAAACAACATAATTTCATAGGAACACAACATTTATAATTTATACATATCTTTTATATAATCTTTATATTGATACTTTTAGTATTAGTCTTCATAAACATTTCTATATTTAATTTACTCTCTTTTATTTTTTTTTATCATCAACACACTTACACCTATGATGTATTTTTGTCCATCATGCACACATACACAAAACCTTTTTTACAATAAAATTATAATGTGAATCGAACCTCATAATGTCTTGGTAGAAACCCATTAAAGGGGGGGGGGGGGAGCTGGTAAACATGGAAGAAGGGGTCAAGAACAATGACATAACTTTTGACTGACGACCGCGACATTAGGGGATCGTATTGCGCGGCCCGCGACGATCCATTTGGCACACGAATGTGTGAAGGGGAGGGAATGTAGCCGAAACACAGCCCGATCGTGTTACGATCAAGCTACAGCTGAGCTTGTGGGGCAGTGCAGACAGAAGACCAACGGACTTTACGAATTCTATCCATTTTTTAGGCACGATAAATTTATTCTCATTATGTTGGAGAGGAAGTGGCTTCCAAAGAAACCACCCCAAATACGGCGAGCTTAGCCGGCAGCCAGCGTGCCTGCTCAGGACGCAACTTCCTCGGCCCAAGCCTTTCTCAGGACTGGGGCACTAATATGCCGACGTAACATCGCTTATAAAAGCAAACGCAACTGGTAGTCCTATGCGTTTGATGTGCACAAACTCGGGTTGCAGTGTGTAGAGTATACACACGTCTGTATGTTTCCTGCTCCGATGTTGTCGTCTGCGGCCGGCTAGGCAATTCCAATGTAATTCCTCTTCTTTAAACTTTGGTTCCGTTTTCCTATGCTTCCGAACAACTCCGAGTGAAAACCAACATATGTTTTTCTAGCAGCTGGGGCAATCTTGGGTAAATGACTAAACGTAAACACTAACTAATATTAGCCCACCCCCTGACTGATAGAAAGCTTTGAGCAGCAGTTATGTAATATGTGTGTGTGAGTCACAATATAATCCTATATGTGGCCAACACGTTAGGGCGCCAATCTTAATATTATTATGTGTTAATTTATGACTTATTTCTGTAACGATTCGCTTCGTTGGTACTCATAAATCTAGGCTAGCTGTTGTCCCGAGCCATCGGCGCACGCGAAAAATTCTATCCGGCTCTGGCTCTCGGCTATGGGTGTGCCGATGACTCGTGATGTCTTTTACTAATAATAAGGAGATACTCGCGTGCATCACCAACTGAAAACCGGGTCGAGAAATAAAATACACACATTAAACCACTACTGTACGTTCCCTACTAATTCCCCTTCGTCCGACTTTAACTTTTCGCCTCCGTGGATGGTGTGGAGGTCATGGTCCGCCCACCCTACCTTTGGTCGCTCATCCCTTTCCTCGCTAGACAGCCTGAGCGACCCCTTCACAAAGTGCTACCCTACATCGCAAACAACGCAAACAACGTTTTAAAAAGATGTTTTATTAAACACTCACCACCTTTCCCATCCTCCGACGAAAGCGCTTTAGTCGACACGATGAAGGCTAAATAGGGCTAAGAACAAGAAAAGAACACAAAAATAGAAATTTATGGGTCAGGAGAACTGAGGCTTTTGTGGGCATCCTTTGAACTGCAGCACTTAAACTGGGGTTTAAATCAAAGCAACTCCCCAAACAACACTAACACCGAACAAAAAAAAAGGAACTTTTTTTCGTTTCGACGAACTGGAACTTAACTTAACTTATCCGACTTTTAAGACTAATTTTTTTCGCCTTTCCGTGGCGGCTACTCCCAAACGACTCTCAGATCGGGATTTGGCCGGAACGACGATTATTTTCGGCCCGAATGAATATCTTTTAAACTCCCAAAAAAACTTTTAACCGCAGATCGTGGCGGCGACGTTGTGTAAGCCCTCAGCGCACGGCGGAACAAGCGACTAAATTCGATCGAACCTGGGTTGTTTTTCGCCTCAACTAACCGATGGTAGCTGGCCCGATGGTAGTTCGCCGCCTGCACTGGATTCACTGGATGCAATTTTTTTCGGGCCGGGGCCGGCGCAGGGGTTATGAAGGACAAAACTATTTTATGAAGGAACATTTTGGGCCAATTATTCACGCCCTTCCTGGGGCGCTGCTGCCATAACCTGTCGAAACGCTGGCGTTGAACTCGGCTAGCTGGATACGTCGTTTGCGCATGCGCCCGGTTGACTTCGCTCTCTCTCCCTTCTTGGTGGCCTTCGAACCCAAGCGGCTGCCTATAAAACTCTGAACTCTGCAGGTGCCAAAGACGGAAAGACCGAACCCGACGTCAGGGTGAAAGCGGAGATAGTTGACACTTGCCACTGTTGCTCTCCCGCGTAATCCTACCTACACCTCCCACTCTCATCCTCGCACTAGTGGCATCGCAGTACCCTCTCTCAGAATGACCAACAGATGGCGCTCCAAAAGTATCTTTCTCTAAGCAAGCGCTACAAAATGGAAATGTTTAAACAATTTGATTCACGGCTTCCCCTCCAACCTGTCTTCCTTATCTATATCAATATAATTGTAGATAATACGGTCAGTAGCTAAACTGCTCCAATTGTAAAATGCTCATATGTATTGTGCTCATTTGCAATATGCAAAATGCTCCAGTCGCAAAATGCTCCAGTCGCAAAAATGCTCCAGTCGCAAAAAGGCTCCAGTCGCAAAAATGCTCCAGTCGCAAAAATGCTCCAGTCGCAAAAATGCTCCAGTCGCAATAAATGCTCCAGTCACAAAAATGCTCAAGTCGCAAAAATGCTCCAGTCGCAAAATGCTTCCAGTCGTAAAATGCTCCAGTCGCAAAATGCTATAGTCACAAAATGCTCCAATTGTAAAATGCTTCAGTCGCATAATGCTCCAGTCAGAATATGCTCCAGTCGCAAAAATGCTCCAGTCACAAATGCCCCAGTCACAAATGCCCCAGTCACAAAATGCCCCAGTCGCAAAATGCTCCAGTCACAAAATGCTCCAATTGTAAAATGCTCCCGTCGCAAAATGCTCCAATTGTTACATGCTTCAGTCGCAAAATGCTCCAATTGTAAAATGCTCCAGTCACAGAATGCTCCAATTATAATATGCTCCAATTGCAAAATGCTCATTGGTATTGTGCTCATTTGCAATATGCTCCAGTCACAAAATGCTCCAATTGTAAAATGCTTCAGTCGCAAAATGCTCCTAGCAATAAACGACCCCAAAGTGCCCCAAAATTCGATAGTATTATAATTTCTTCCCTTCCAGATAGTATTATAATTTCTTTCAGATCTTTGCAACGCAGTGAAGGAGACGTTTCCGACCACATAAAGTACATATATTCTTGATCAGCATCAACAGCCGAGTCCATCTAGCCATGTCCGTCTGTCCGTTTCTATGACTAGTCTCTAAGATTTAAAGCTATGGCGATGAAACTTTCCCAAAAGTCTTTCTATTGCAGGTAGTACAGCCGTTGAGTTATTGGCAAATTGTGTATTTGTAAAATATTTTAGTTCGCTCCGCTGCACACACACATGGACGAAATATATATAAGCCACAAAATGAGTTTTTTATAAACACAATCCCTAGATATGTACGTGTGTGTTTGCATTGCTGCTGACTAAGGAAGAGAGATTTGCTTAAATTCAAATTCATGATAATACTGATATCCTTTTCCTAAAAGAATATTTCATTTATATTTCCACAACAGATTTAAAACATTTTCTTACAGATTTTTGTGTTTAAAACTAAATATTCAAATCAATTGATTATCTTGCTCTTCCTTACACGTGCCTCATATTATTTAAACGGAAATGTTTAAACAATTTGAGTCACGGCATCCCCTTCCACCTGCCTTCCTTATTATTAATATTATTCTAATCAAGGTGATAAATTAATGAAAACCAAAATACTGAAACAAAATATCAATGGTAAAATGCAGTAATATCGAATTGCTTTTCTTGATGCCATTTCTTAAATTAGTCAAATACATAAAGCAAAACATTGCTTCGCATAAATATTGGTTTCCCTTATAAAAGTTGGCTACTGTGGATACCATCAAAAAACCCCCGTTAGTTAAATCGCCAAAAGTATTTGGTTTTTATTAACCTATTCGTTACCTATCAAAAATATTCCCTATAATTTCTTAAGTCTTAACCAAAACAAGAGAGAACGTTATAGTCGGGTGCCCCGACTATTAGATACCCGTTACTCAGGTAAAGGGAGTGCGAGGGAGATGGAGATAAAAACTTTGACGAATGGTCCGATTTGAAAAATTTCTTCTACATTTCGATAGGTATTGATAAACGCAATAAAACTGCATTTTTACTTTTCCGAAATATTTAAATTTTTAAAATCGTATATAAGCGATTGTGGGAGGGGGCGTGGCACTTTTTTAAAACAAACTTGCGCTGCGTAGGAACTCCTAGAATCTGCATGCAAAATATCAATCTTCTAGCTTTTTAGTTTTCGAGATCTCAGCGTTCATCCAGACAGACAGACAGACAGACAGACAGACAGACAGACGGACAGACGGACAGACAGACGGACATACGGACATGGCTAGTGATCGACTCGGTTAGTGATCCTGATCAAGAATATATATACTTTATGGGGTCGGAAACGCTTCCTTCTAGCTGTTACATACTTTTGCACGAATACAATATACCCTTTTACTCTACGAGTAACGGGTATAGTTATCATATTGGTTGTTGGAGAGCTATGTATTTTTTTTTATTTCAAATTCCTGAAAATCGCCTCATTCTTTTCGGGACACTTTAATGAACATTGGTCGCTGGCGAGATTTTTTGAAAAAATTATTTTCTGAAGGCCAATTTTATGCCCAACGCGTTTCTCTTACTAAATATTTTGTTGGTCTTCAATCTTCGTGGTATTTAGCTAAACTTCAAAAATTCCTTTTGGGGTGAAAATAGTTAAGGGTACTTTATGATAACACATGGTTTTTAATTTATATCTTATGACTTCTACAGGTTGGTAGAACTACTGGTCATAGTCGCAGTATTGTTTGCGCTCATGGTCGAATCTGTAAGCGAGAGCTCGATTTTGCAGTCAAACTGAGCAAAATGGCCTAAGTAGCGGTTAGGGGGTTATGGGGGTATGTACACCATTTTAGATCAAAGGAATAGTGTCCAAAGAGTCCAAAAAATTTTATGAAAATTCTACCTTTTACCTTATAACGTTAACAGCGAAAGTAAGTTTCGTACTGTTATTACCCCAGTACTGGGGCTAGACTAGTTTAAAAAGTATGTTCCTCGAAGGCTTTCCAATTGTCTTGAAAATTATGTAGGAAAAAGTTATAGCCAAAAGAACAGCCTTTCCGGTGATACCAGTCTCATTCCAATGCACAGTGGTTGGGCTTGTATGGAGCTGCGGTCAAAAATACTTCTGGTGGTGATATCGCTATGAAATTTTGTCTAAAATTGTATAAAAATGTTTTAAACATAAGCTAAAAGAATGGTGTACATCGACCCACTATATCTTATAGCTCCCATAAAAGCGGATTGTTCCACTTTTAATAAAATTGGGCTTTCAAGACTTATTTTTAATATTTGTCCCCAAAAGTAAAAACAATCATTAATTAATAAAATATAAAATTTATTCATCCCAAAACGTTACAATCCTTTTACATATGTAGCCAATTCGCTTTGATAGTTCGCTCAAGTCAACATTATATCCACGTTTTATGATGTTCGCTTTAATATCCTCAATGAGTTTTTTTGCCTTTCTGCGTTAGTTCCATCTTCATCGCACCATAAATTAAAAACATAAGAACGTGCGAATACGCACTTATAAGAAACACCTATCAAAATTAAAAGCAAGGAAATAAACAAAAAATATATATAATCTATTAGTAATTCAATATTTGGTGTTGGAAAACTATTCTCAATCACGAAAGACGAAGACAAAGGAACAGCACAACAAGTAAAAGGCGGCCAAAATTAGTTTTTCGGCCAGTTTTGCCCTTGAAAAATGTATGAAGGTGTTAGTATTTTTGCGATTGTAGGCACATCTGCAAATTTCTGAAGACAATTTTTACACACATGTTACCTGAAAGCCAGACGAACAAATTGGCATACGAACAAATTGTGGAATTTTGTGGGATCATCACTAAAACCTTAGCTAAACATAAAAAAGACGTTCATAAATTAGACACAAAACATGTATTATTTAAAATTGATGTAACGAGAACCATTTCATTTATACACATCTCGATTTATAGATAATACCTTCAACTTCAAAATCCATATTACAAAATATTAATTTGGACACGAAATATGAGAAATACGCGCTTTCAAAGTTTAATGTTGCTGCGAAAAATTAGTGATGCGAGCAGTTTTGCTTTGCAACTAAGAACGTGCTCACGACTTTAGGTATAGTTTTCCAGAAATATCTGGTATGCCACGAAGAAGCTTGAGCAATTTAGAGAAAATTTGCATACCCTTTGTTAATTTTGGGTTCAGTCGATTTTTTGAATTTTGGCCTATGGGGGCACCCACTGTGCAATGGCTCTTTATTTATGCTGCGGGCAATATATAATGCAAACAAAAGCTTAAAAGAACATTCAAATCTTTATTGTCCATGGTCAATACATTTGATTGTTCAAATCTCCTGCTTGCGAATAGTAGTATTTAAGAAATTATGCCCATATTTCAGGTTTTGAAAAATGTCTTCCTCATGAAAAGCTTTCAACGCTTTCCTTTGTGTATCCGTGCCCGTGCTGTTTTTGAATTTTTAGCGGAAAACACATAACAAAAATCATATAATTTTTGATGGCTTTGAATATTTTGAATTTAAAAGCAAAACACATCTGTTTTCGAAATGATAAATGCTGAATTCTAAATGCTGTATCTGCTGCGGACATTTTTGTGAATACCGAAGAAATACTACAAAATGTACATCAGTCAGGAAACGGCTTACACTAACACCATCATCAAGGATGTGATAGGTGTGTTGCTTGAGTATGATCCAGTTAGGGGCAACACAACAATTTATAAGCAAAACCGAGCAGTTGCAAAGCGTTTACGAATGGAACGATGGGACAGTGCTGTTTGCTGTACAGCACAAATTGAAAGGTGTCGCCAAGGAATGGTTAGATGCACAGTCTGTATTTCAAACTTGGGTACAGTTTAAAAATTTCCTATTACAAGATTTTCCAAGCGTATTGAACACAGCAGATGTTCACAGGGAGTTGATGCGGCGCAAAAGAAAGCGCAACGAATCATTCAGCGAATACTTCTACATCATGATGGCAATCGGAAGAAGCGCAAATATCGATGAGCCCTCCATCAATTCGTACATTATTAACGGATTGAACCAAAGTGATTGCACAAAGGCTTTGTTAGCCATGAACCTACAAACCTGTTCAGAACTATTCAGGTCTCTGGAGAATTTGAAGACAGTGCAAGCATTGCATCGACAAAGTATTCCTTCTCCGTCTGTATACACGAAAGGACAAGATGTAGCGGGCGGTGAGGCTTAATCTAAAGGACCAAAGTGCTTTAACTGTAACCAAATGGGTCACATAGCTGCTAAGTGCCCAGACCCGCAGAAAAAACCACGCTGTTCAATCTGCTCGAAGATTGGGCATGAAGCAAAAGATTGCAGGGTTAGGGTGTCATCGGTCGCTCATGTAGACGCAGCAAATACTAAAAAGTATCCACCCATAATGGAGACAATTCAGCTCGGAGGAAAAGAGTTTTCAGCATTCGTCGATACTGGCAGCGATCATACCCTTATAAGAGAATCGGCTGTACCAGATGCTTCAATTCGGCAGTCATCACTTATACGCTTGCAAGGACTTGGAGGATCAATAGTGGAGACTAAGGAATATACATTCCGTTATGCCAGGAATGTGTATTCGCCAAGTACCGCAGTTCAATTTCAGTAAATACTAATAACCAGACCATAGCGAGTACACCCTCCTGAAGTTAACGTAGTTAATACTCGCTCCCGACGTAGCCGATACACCTGCCCGACACATTTGGCAAGTTAATACTAAATTAGGTACATAACAGATCTTCTACATTTAAAAATTTTGAAAATTTTTTGATAATTGTCTACCTTTTTAGTAAAAGGAGGAAGAAGGGGAGTGGGAGAAGTTTGCTTTAAAATTGTTCGTGAATATAAAATCAGATGTAAGCTTGTGTGTCATGTAGGTACTATTTTTTTTGTTGAGATTTTTTAAAGATTGCTACACAGAGAAAAAAATACCAAAATTGGTCATCAATCGGGTATTTTTTCATATCAATTTCGGTCCCATATGTGGCCATATCAAAATTATATTTTCGAACATAACAAATTGGTATTTAATGTGGTATTTATACCCGTTACTCGTAGAGTAAAAGGGTATATTGTATTCGTGCAAAAGTATGTAACAGCTAAAAGGAAGCGTTTACGACCCTATAAAGTATATATATTCTTGATCAGGGTCACTAGCCGAGTCGATATAGCCATGTCCGTCTGTCCGTCTGTCTGTCTGTCCGTCCGTATCAACGCTGAGATCTCGGAAATTGCAAAAGCTAGAAGGTTGAGATTTCCCACACATATTCTTGGGCTTCCTACGCAGCGCAAGTTTATTTTAGCCGAGCGCCACGCCCCCTCTAACGCCCACAATCGCCCACTAATGATTTTAAAATGTGTCTGGCGCCATCACCTTTAATGATTTTCGAAAAGTATAAATGCACTTTTGTTGTGTATATTTATATCTATCGAAATGTAGAAGACATTTTTCAAATCGGACCATTGATTAAATAGTTATGCGCAATCAAAAAAATAGTATATATCCATCTCCCTCGCACTCCCTTTAGCTGAGTGACGGGTATTAGATAGTCGGGACACCAACCCGACTATAGCGTTCTCTCTTGCTTTCATATTAGATTGTTATGCGCACATATCACATTTTGCTACAAAATTATGGGAAATGTTGTACCAGAATGATATTTTTATACCCGTTACTCGTAGAGTAAAAGGGTATATTGTATTCGTGCAAAAGTATGTAACAGGGAGAAGGAAGCGTTTCCGACCCTATAAAGTATATACATTCTTGATCAGTAAGGCAAATATTTATTTATTTATTTATTTATTCCGCCAATGGATTAAATCCTTATCTGGCTAGTAGGTTATAAACTTAAATCTAAGACTAAGAACTACATAAAAAATATTCCCTAAGTGATTGCCTAAGCATATCCTTCTTGGATCCCCAACATAACCGGATGCTGGCTGGTAAGGAGTTAAATAAACGCAAAGACCTTAAAAGTGGCTCATTCCGAGCATAATTGGTCCTAGCAGCACTTTCAAAAAAAGGGACCATGGTACGGAGATTCCTGGCTGGGGCATTAAAGGTAATTAAACTCAAAAGGAAAGGACTATCAATGTTACCAATAATTAAGTCATTCACGAAGAGTAGGACGGCTATTGAACGCCTGTCTTTAAGACTACAAGAATGTAGTAGGCGACATTGGCTGGAGTAAGATGGGAATGGATCAGAAAAATGCAACGGCTGGAGTGAAAACTTCACAAATTTTTTCTGAAGCCGCTCAACCCTATTGCTATGCACCGCGCTTGAGGGATTCCAAATAAATGAAGCATATTCCACCCTTGAGCGAACAAATGAAGAAAACACTGAAAGTCTGGAGTACGGGTCCCTAAACAGTACAGTATTCCGTTTGACAAAACCGAACATAGCATATGCTTTGGGCAGGATGTAATTAATGTGGTAATTGAAAAGGAATTTGCTATCAAAGAGGACCCCAAGATCCATAATTTCGTACAGCGCAAGGAGTGGGTGATCGTAAATATAATACGTTGAAATAATAGATAATGAACATTTACTATAGCGGACTATAGCGGCAGTTTGTTCCGAGTGCACCATAAACTAATTTTGCTTAGATCAGACTGCAGCAAATAAGTGTCACTTAACGAATTCACCGATAGGTACAGCTTAAAGTCGTCTGCATAGAGAAGATATTTGGCTGACTGAATGCAGAAGCAAATGTCATTAATGAAAATGATGAAGAGCAAGGGGCCCAGAGAACTTCCCTGAGGAAGCCCATATGTCGCTTCATATGAGTTTGATACAGATCTACTGACTTCAACCTGATAGGATCGGTTTACCATGAAAGATGAAATCCATTTGAGAAGTGAAGAGTGAAAGCCAAGCTTGAAAAGCTTTGCTTGTAAGGCAGAGTGACAGACCTTATCAAAAGCCTTGGCAAAGTCAGTATAAACTGTGTCCACCTGCGAATGGGACTCAAAGGATTGTAAACAAAATTTTGTGAAAATAGCTAGATTCGTGGTCGTAGAACGTCCAGGCATAAACCCATGCTGATTTGGGTCAATATAGGCATTTAAATGGAAAGATAACTTTTTAACTACGATTCTCTCGAACAGCTTAGCAATATTGCTTATTTTGCCAATAGGCCTGTAGTTGGAGATCTCAGACTTCCACATTTATGGACCGGTAGAATTTTAGCCACTTTCCATCTAGATATAAAATTTCCCTGAGCTAGAGAGGCAGCAAAAAGGATTTTAAGAGGTTCAAGAAGACCAGTATAGCAATGTTTTAGAAAGAACGATGATACTCCATAAACGACGGGCTTCTTAGAATCGTCAAAGTGAACTATAGCTTCAGAGATGTTCCCATCAGTTATATCAAGGGAGCCGATACTACTGAATTCTGTAATATTGTTTAAGACTTCCCGGTTATTCCAGCTAGAAGCGGGCTCGAAGTTGGCAGAAAAAAAGGAAGCAAATAAATTGGCAATATCAGCCCCAGAGTTAGCGACCATATTCTTGTATGTCATAGTTGAAGGTATGGATGATGATGACTTTTTAGAATTAACGAAGCGCCAGAACGAATTAGGATTGGACTTTAAGCTATTTTCAATATCAGAAATGTACTGATTGATAAAAAACTCAAATTCTCGCTTATGTTGCCTGTATCTATCGCCATCCACCGGATTACCCCACCTCAAGAACCTTTTATAGAAATTGTTCCTTAAATTTTTATACTTCTGGGGGCCCTTGGTGTACCACGGAAGCCTATAGGAACCCCGCACCTTGGTCGGGACAATGACTCTGGAAAGCATTGTTATTGTTATTATTTTTATTAATATTAAAAAGTGTTCTGCACAGACTCAATCCGGTCTATATGTACCTTAATTGGGGACTCCAAACTGGAACAGTACTCAAGAATTGGAAATAAACAAGGTCGAATTCTTTCGACCTTTAAATGCAAGCACGCCCCCAGAGATTCTGTGCCAATTTGATTTTTTAAGCTACAACCAGGATTTTCTAAAATACTCATAAATATTGAATACATACTACAAACAATAATAAGAATGATGGTGGGACTCAAAAAAATTATAGAATAAAGCCAAGGTCAGACGATCAAAATATTTGATCAAATTTATAAAGGATTGCCATTAACTTACATAGAAAACTATTATTGGTTTTTAAAATGTTTAAACATTTTCTATTAAATAAAATAATTTTATCGTCCGATCGTGGCCTAAGCCACTTTTAAGTGTTGTTAAAAAATAAAAATTCGTGTTGGTAGTATTGATAACACTTAACATGAAATCGAATTGGCGAAAAATACCTAATATACCTATAATATACAAAACCTTTAATGATTACGGTTCCTGAAAAATATTATTTAAACGAAATATTTATTCGCGGGCAAAGTATGACCTTATGTTGCAACGAAATTATGACCAATTATTATCTTTCTTCGGAATGTTGGTATTATCAAATATATGATGCACAGTCACATCAATTTTAAAATTTGGTGCAAAAAGTGAAAAAAGTTAGAATAGTTAATTTTAATCTAAAAAACAAGAAAAAGCTGAGAGATAAAATAAATGTTTTTTTTTACAATAATAATCTTAATTTCAGCGTTACAGAGGTTAGTACCACAGATATTTTCGCCATTAATAAATATAAGCCTGTAACGACCCTGTTTTGGGAGGCGGTATAGCTTGCCGTGGTCAGGGTTCGTGACAGATATTTATAGTTCCTCTACAGATCGATTTACCTCCCTTTCCCCAATAATAACACAGAGGGATAGAATTATAAAGTAGGCGTGTATTTCGTAGTGATTTGGACAGTGGGTTTTTGTCGGGTGATGACGTGTAGGTGAGTCGACACTGCTTGCTTCGGTGCTTCGGTGATACGGGAGGGCCGAAGACCGGACTGCTTGCTGTCGGTTTGGTTGTGTGAGGAACTGCTTGCCGCCGTTGGTCCGATGTTACGGAAGCGTATGTGATGAACTGCTTGCCGTCGTTGATCCGATGCTACGGAAGCGTGTGTGATGAACTGCTTGCCGTCGTTGATCCGATGCTACGGAAGCGTGTGTGATGAACTGCTTGCCGTCGTTGATCCGATGCTACGGAAGCGTGTGTGATGAACTGCTTGCCGTCGTTGATCTGATGCTACGGAAGCGTGTGTGATGAACTGCTTCGTGGGGTGTCCGTGACGCTATGGAAACGTGTGTGATGAACTGCTTCGCGGTGTGTCCGTGACGCTATGAAAGCGTGTGAGATGAACTTGTCGACGCTGCGGATGGCCGGGTTGTCGCGTTGACGCTGCGGGCGGCCGAGTGACCGTGTTGGCGCTGCGGATGGCCGGGTTATCGCGTTGGCGCTGCGGGTGGCCGAGTTACCGTGTTGGCGCTGCTGATGGCCGAGTGTGAACTGCTTCGTCGTGCGTACGTCGTGTACGTCGGGTTCGTAGTGTTCTGGGTCGTTGGGAACGATCTACTTGGATTTCTAGTGGGATTCGGGAATGTAGGGCATCGTTAGTTTCGGTCTGCCGGGCATCGTTAGTTTCGACCTGCCGTTTCTACATCCGTTTCGTTTCCGGGTCGGAAGCCGGAAACGTGACGTCTGGGGGAACTCACTGAGGTGGGCCTGAATTACGTAAACCGGGCCGCCTCAGTGATCACGACTGGGTCTGGGCTGATTTCAGGGAAACCACACCGGGACGCCAGTGATCCTCACCAGGTCGCAGAGCCGATTTAAAACCGCACTCTTACGGATCCACCACCAATACCAAGATTAGCTACCAGAACACTTACCCGGATATTTCTCCTTGTTGCTGATGTGTTTCCTCGAAGATCGTCGGAACGCAAGTGACTCATCTGGGGTCTTGTCTCTGCTTATATAGGCCCCGTTGAGTGTGCCCAGAGCGGTCGATGTTGAGAATACCACTATCGATAACTCGTTATCGGGTACCCAATATAGCGATGGTATTAGGTTATCGAAGTATCGGTAGGGTTAGTGTGGCCAGACCTGGTAGTTGGTTATCGATATGTTAGTGCGACCAACGTATCCGTTTGGGCGCGCGTTTTGAACGTATGCAATTTTGGCGCGTATTTTGAATGTGGTGCGGCGTAGGGAGAATAAAAAAGATAGATGTGTTTTTGGAATGCTCTTTTTTATTATTTGTGAAGTTGGGTCGTCACGCCGGTTGTTGTCCTGGGCATGGGGGGTCGTGCTTCGATGTCCGTTTCGTTTTCTTGGTCGTTGTTGTCGCCAATGTTTGCCGTGTTGCTGCTGTGGTCGTGTTCCTGATAGTAGTTGTCGCCGCCGTTTGCCGTGTTGATGCAGTGGTCATATTCGTGGTCGTAGGGGTTGCCAGCGTTTGCCGTGTTGTTGTGGTGGGTGTTGTCGAGCGTGGGTTTCGATATGGCGCCTGTCTGCCCACCGGGGCAGCCCTGGTTGGCTTCCGGCAACCAGCTGGACCTGCCACGTCCACGGCTCCGAGTACGACTACTCTTAGCCGCTGCTGGTTGAGCCTTTGCAGGTTCTCCCTGTATTTTGCGAGTGAGTTTTGTAGCTTTTTGTCCATTCTGAAACACGGGCGAATGGTTTTTTAATTAGTTGGCTTTGTGGAGTTGTGCGTGCTTGTTAGTCGAGGGTTTCTACATGGGGTTTCAGTTCATTTACGTAGGTTCTGTGCGTCTTCCCGGTCACCGTGTGTTTTATTGTTGCAATCACCGCTGATATGAAACCTGTGACTTTGAATGGGCCTTCGTATTTCGGAGCTAGTTTTGCCGCGAATCCAGTTGCTGCTTTTGACAAGGGGTGCTGTCTTTCCCATACTAAGTCTCCTATTTTGGGTCTCCAGTCTCCAGTCCAGGTAGCCAGTCGTCCCATCTTGTGTGTTCTGTTCCCGAGAATTGTGCTATCATTGTTTTAATCGTCCGGTTTGCCCTTTCTGCCGGGTTTTCTTGAGGGGTGTATGGGGCTGTCAGCTGGTGAGCAATTCCCCATTTCTGTAGCTGTGCCTTGAACTTGTTGCTAGTGAATTGCACCCCATTGTCCGAGATTATCTTTTTTGGTGTTCCGAACCGGGATATGACCTGTTCCCTTAGTACCTTTAATACGATATCTGTTGTTGCTTTCCGGACGGCTGCTATTTCTACCCATTTTGTGAACCTGTCGAACATCACTAGCAACATGTTGTTACCGTGGCTGGATCTCGGTAGTGGGCCCACGAAATCTATGCAAAGGGTTTCCCAGGGTACTTTTGCTATTTCTGACAACATTTTCCCTGCTGCTTGTTGCTGAGATGTTTTGTAGCGTTGGCACGTTTCGCAGCTTCTCACATGCTGCTGAATATCTCTGTGCATTCCTTGCCAGTAGTATTGTGCCATTATCCGGTGTTTTGTTTTTCTCACCCCTAGGTGGCCTGCTGTTGCTTCGCTGTGGTTTTCTCGAAGTACTCGCTCTCGTTGTTTTTTAGCCACGCATAGTTTCCATGGCTGTGTGTCCTCGTCTGCAGCCCATGACGGTATATGCCTATATAGTCTTCCGTTGATTATCGCGTAATCTGGCCATGATTCGGGGTTTTTTCCTAAGTCTATAATTTTCCGTTTAATCCAGACGTCTTCTTCGATTTCGGCTCCGTGGGCTTCTTCTTCTGGCATTCTGGACAATGCGTCCGCCACGACATTGAGCTTTCCTCTGCGGTAGCGAATCTCGAACGAGTAAGGCTGCATTGCCAACGCCCATCTGGCGATCCGTCCTGATGGGCTCTCTATCGAGTTAAGCCACTTTAGCGCCTGATGGTCCGTGATGACTATGAAGTGGTAACCTTCTAAGTACATCCTCATCTTCTGGATGCCCCAGTGGATTGCCAGGCATTCCTTTTCGGTCGCTGAGTAGTTCTGTTCCGTCTTTGTGAGTTTCCGACTGGCGTACGATATCACGTGCTCGCCGTTTTCGTCTTCTTGAGTAAGGACTGCTCCTAGTCCGCAGTTGCTGGCGTCTGTCTGGAGTAGAAAAGTTTTCCCAAAATCTGGGCAGGCCAGAACTGGTGCTTCCGTAAGTGCTTTTTTTAGGTGTTGCGTTGCCTGTTCTGCCTCCTCGCTCCATTTGAACTTCGTGTCTTTTTTCACTAAGTTATAAAGTGGTTGTGCCAGTTCCGTGAAGTTTGGAACGAATCTTCTGTACCACGAAGCTACTCCCTGAAAGCTGTGTACTTGCTTCGTTGTCTGTGGGCTTGGCATGTCTAGGATCGCGGCTATTTTTCCCGGGTCCGTGTGTATCCCCCTTGCGCTTACAACATGGCCTAGGTACTTCAGCTCTTCCTTGAAGAAGTGACATTTCTCTGCGTTTATCTTCAAATTTGCTTTGCGTAGTCGGTTCATTACTTCCTGTAGTTTTTCCATGTGTTCCCTTTTGGTACGCCCGATGACCACTATATGCGAATGCAAAGGGTTCCATCTCTGGTCCTATGACTGAGTCCAGAGCTCTTTGAAACGTGGCTGGTGCTGTGTGTAGTCCGAAGGGCATTACCTTCCACTGATACAGCCCGCGCCCAGGTACGGTGAAAGCGGTGAACTGTTTGCTTCCTTTATCCATCGGTATTTGCCAGTAGCCACTTTTTAAGTCTAGTGTACTTATATATTTGGCCTCCCGTAGTTGGTTGAGTATGTGGTCCATACGGGGTACTGGGTATGCGTCACGTTCTGAGTGCTCGTTCAGCTGCCTGTAGTCTATGCAAAGTCTCCATTCTTTGTTTTTCTTCTCTACTAGTACTACTGGTGAGCTGTAAGCGGAATGCGAGGGTTCGATGAGATCCTGAGCCAGAAGCTCGTCCACTTGTTTGTTTATTATTTCTTGCATGGCTAAGTTTCGAGGATAGTACCTTTGTTTGATTGGGCGATCGTGCTTCATGAAGATCCTATGCGTGGCAATATGGCTGACTCCCTTGACTTGACTCATCATTTCCAACTCTTTTTCAAGGGTTTCTTGTACCTCTGCTTCCGTTAGATCGCCTGTCGCTAGTGATCCGATGCCGTGACTCTTTTTTTTTTCCTGTTTTTGTTTCTTTGGTTCCCGTTCATCTTTGCTGTGAGTCCTCCGCATTGTAGTGTCGCGTTGCATTGTTCCAAGAAGTCTATCCCCAGCAGAAGGTCGCCGATTACCTCTTCGAGGATTAGCAGCGTTGTTGTGCTTGTTTTGTTTCCGAGTTGTATTGGAACTTCTAGTGCCTCTGTGACCGTTCTGTTTGTTCCGTCTGCTAGCCTAATGGCTTCGGTTACTTGTTTTTCCGTCCCATGTCTGGCTATTCTGCTGGCTAGTTTCCTGGCGATGAAACTTCTTGTGGCTCCTGTGTCTATGGCCCCGCGAACTCTTGTGTTGCCTATATTTACTTGTGCAAGTAGTCGTCGGCCGTTAAAGTTTATTGATGTTGCGGGTGTGGTGTTTGCCCTGGGCGCCCGCTCTGATCCCATGGGCCTCTGGCGTTTCCCGACGTTTCGTTCCGGCGACAGCAATGGATCGTTCGTATTCCATCCTGTCCGCATATCCAGCAGAATATTCTTGGCGTATTGTTGCACTGCTGTCCTCTGTGTCCCTCTTCTTTGCACCTTGAACATCTATTATTCATATTGAATGATCGAGTTATTCCTCTGCTCAGTGCTTGTGGGGGTTCCTGGGGTCTCCATTGGTTTCTCGTTTGTCTCCCGGAATTTCCCGGTTGCTGCCGTTGTGGCCAGTGGCTTTCCGGTGTGTGTTGTGGTGCGCGTTCCCGTGGTTGGAGGGCCTCGAATTCCTCTGCCAACTGTAAGTATTCCGCTAGGGTTCGGCATTCCCCTCGTTTAGCATACTTTTTGAACTCCACTCGACTGTTTCGGTAGACCCACTCTAGTTTCTTTTCCTCCGTGAGAGTGGTAAATCTCATGATTTTACGAAGTTCCCGTGCGTAGTCCTTTGCTGGCTCGTTTGAACCCTGGTGCCTGCGTGTTATGTTTTCCATTGCTTTCTCTTCGGAGTCCGCTGGTCTGTAGTATCCCAGGAATTCTGTCTTGAAGCTTTTCCATGATGGCATTGGAATTGGGTGGGTATGCCACCAGTCCAAGGCACAGTCTCTGAGCAAAATCACCATAGCTCCTGCTGCTTGGTCGAGCTCTATCCCATAGGGTCGCCCGTGCCATCATAAAATTCTCCCCAGCTACGTATTACTCCCATTGTGGCCACTTTGTCTGTCTTCCTGGGTTCGGGTATCGGCTTTCCGCTGCTTGTCGCTTGCGTGTCTGGTATTTGTAGCAAGTTTGGGGTTTTCTCGCTGATGTGTTGCTCCGTGTTGGATGTCCCCTTAGCTCCTTTCGGTTGATTCCCTGATCCGTCGGGTGCTGGTGATGGGGTCCTTGCGTGTTTTTGTGCCAGTTCTAGGAGGCGTATGATGGTTTTTTCGCTGTGGTCACCGTTCTTTATGAACTCCGACATTTGTTTCCGCATGTCTTCGCACAGTGTTTCTGGCTCGATGTCAAATTCCATCAGATAGGTTTCCAGTTGTGTCTTATTGCAATTGGAGATCCAGCTTCTAGTTAGCTTGTCTGCCATTTTATCTGTGATTTGTTGAGGAAGAGGGTAAACGATCTTTGTGGTGTTTGAGGTTTCTGTCTATTTGTCTTCAATCTGTTCGGGCGCCACTGTAACGACCCTGTTTTGGGAGGCGGTATAGCTCGCCGTGGTCAGGGTTCGTGACAGATATTTATAGTTCCTCTACAGATCGATTTACCTCCCTTTCCCCAATAATAACACAGAGGGATAGAATTATAAAGTAGGCTTGTATTTCGTAGTGATTTGGACAGTGGGTTTTTTGTCGGGTGATGACGTGTAGGGGAGTCGACACTGCGTGCTTCGGTGGTTCGGTGATACGGGAGGGCCGAAGACCGGACTGCTTGCTGTCGGTTTGGTTGTGTGAGGAACTGCTTGCCGCCGTTGGTCCGATGTTACGGAAACGTATGTGATGAACTGCTTGCCGTCGTTGATCCGATGCTACGGAAGCGTGTGTGATGAACTGCTTGCCGTCGTTGATCCGATGCTACGGAAGCGTGTGTGATGAACTGCTTGCCGTCGTTGATCCGATGCTAGGGAAGCGTGTGTGATGACTTGCTTGCCGTCGTTGATCTGATGCTACGGAAGCGTGTGTGATGAACTGCTTCGTGGGGTGTCCGTGAAGCTATGGAAACGTGTGTGATGAACTGCTTCGCGGTGTGTCCGTGACGCTATGAAAGCGTGTGAGATGAACTGCTTCGCGGTGTGTCCGTGACGCTATAGAAGCGTGTGAGATGAACTGCTTCGCGGTGTGTCCGTGACGCTATGAAAGCGTGTGAGATGAACTGCTTCGCGGTGTGTCCGTGACGCTATAGAAGCGTGTGAGATGAACTGCTTCGCGGTGTGTCCGTGGCGCTATGGAAGCGTGTAAGATGAACTGCTTCGCGGTGTGTCCGTGACGCTATGGAAGCGTGTAGATGAACTGCTTGCCGTTGTGGGTCCGATGCTACGGAAGCGTGAGTGCTTGCCGCCGTGGATCCAGTGCTACGGAAGCGTATGAGATCGTGTCGGTGCTGCGGGGTGGGCCGAGTGATCGTGTTGACGTCACAGATGGGCCGAGTGTCCGTGTCGACGCTGCGGATGGCCGGGTTGTCGCGTTGACGCTGCGGGCGGCCGAGTGACCGTGTTGGCGCTGCGGATGGCCGGGATATCGCGTTGGCGCTGCGGGTGGCCGAGTTACCGTGTTGGCGCTGCGGGGCCGAGTGTGAATTGCTTCGTCGTGCGTACGTCGTGTACGTCGGGTTCGTAGTGTTCTGGGTCTTGGGAACGATCTACTTGGATTTCTAGTGGGATTCGGGAATGTAGGGCATCGTTAGTTTCGGTCTGCCGGGCATCGTTAATGTCGACCTGCCGTTTCTACATCCGTTTCGTTTCCGGGTCGGAAGCCGGAAACGTGACGTCTGGGGGAACTCACTGAGGTGGGCCTGAATTACGTAAACCGGGCCGCCTCAGTGATCACGACTGGGTCTGGGCTGATTTCAGGGAAACCACACCGGGACGCCAGTGATCCTCACCAGGTCGCAGAGCCGATTTAAAACCGCACTCTTACGGATCCACCACCAATACCAAGATTATCTACCAGAACACTTACCCGGATATTTCTCCTTGTTGCTGATGTTTCCTCGAAGATCGTCGGAACGCAAGTGACTCATCTGGGGTCTTGCCTCTGCTTATATAGGCCCCGTTGAGTGTGCCCAGAGCGGTCGATGTTGAGAATACCACTATCGATAACTCGTTATCGGGTACCCAATATAGCGATGGTACTAGGTTATCGAAGTATCGTAAGGGTTAGTGTGGCCAGACCTGGTAGTTGTTTATCGATATGTTAGTGTGACCAACGTATCTGTTTGGGCGCGCGGTTTGAACGTATGCGCTTTTGGCGCGTATTTTGAATGTGGTGCGGCGTAGGGAGAATAAAAAAGATAGATGTGTTTTTGGAATGTTCTTTTTTATTATTTGTGACGTCGGGTCGTCACAAGCCTCCAGATGCTATCTTTAACACAAACTCTGCACTTCAGTGTCACTTGAAATGTTTTTAATCTTCACCAGTGGTAAATGGTGTGCGGTGTTAATTAAATGGTTGTATGAATAGTACTTTAGTACTAACTTAGTTGTTTAACTTAATCAAAATATTACATTTATTTCAGCCTGACCGATTGAGACTTCTTGGGACCAGAACTGTTGCGCCTGCATTTGCCAGGAGAAACCTGATGAAAATATGATATTTTCCAGAGGAATTTTCCCGGTGGGACTGGTTAGAAATTGTCCAAAACGAATATAAGTGTGAGATGTGTGTTGAGTGCTTATGTGCGATGAAATCCGATGAAAGTGTTATCGATATTTGTGTGAGAATTTGCAAATGTGAGAATGTGTATGTGTATTATAATGGGATATGTTAAAAATGTGTGATGTATTAATAAAATGTGATGAAATGTTAATCATAAGTCTATTTTGGCTGAGCGTATGAATTCAGTTATATAGGTGTAATTTGTTATTGGTTCGTGCGCAAAGAACCGATATATATCGTCATATTTAAGTTGAAGCGGGAAATTTCTACGGATAGGTCAATTTTTTGAGCATTTTAATATAATGTGAGAAATATCTTCAATTGAATTGGAGTTGCAGTCGCAAATAGAATTGTCAAAGACTTTTAATTTGTGTAACGTATATTTGTCGAAAGCATGTCCGCTTAAAATTGTGTTTAGTTGCTTAACTTCGAGACGGTTTACATTGCAGTTTTTATCTTTGAACGAAGGTTTTGCATTACATACGGAAATAATATGCAATATCCCCTGTTTCTTTCTATGCAGAAAGTGTTATATTCTCTTTCTTAATACAACATGATGCGATTATACAAATGTGTGATGGCATCGTTTAGAGTGTATCTCAGGGATACACATGTGCCACCGTTTCTGGCATATTTTGCTGCTGAATCCGCCAATTCGTTTCCTTCGATATTAAGATGGCTGGGTATGTGGTGTAATTCGAAATATAGGATACTTTGACTGCTTTCTATTTTTTTAAGGATATCTAAAGCTACGCAGTTGGAAACACAGCTTTTCTTCAGTGCTTGCAGCGCAACCAGGCTGTCAGTCAGGATGGCAACTTTCATAAAATTTTCTGAATTAGCAAAGTCGATGGCTTTCTTCAGGGCTGTTAGCTCGGCAGTAAGCGAGGAACGTTTAGAATTAGCATAAAAACTTTTAATGGCATTTGAATTTGAATGTACAAAAGCACACCCCATAAAATGTTCTTGAACTGGGCCGTCAGTATATAAAATCTCAAAACCTTTTAAAAGCGAGTTAACTAATGACGTATTAGAAAATTTCTTGTTTGGGATAATGCCCACACATGGGTAATCCAAACTTTCCAGCTTTTGTATACGCTTTTTAGAAGTTTGTTGTTCTCATTTATTTTCTTCTGGTAATATTTAAATGATTATAATTGTGCTATTAGACTAATTGGTTAAGAAAAGTTACAACAACAAACTTTAAAAACACAGGGCGGCAACACTACTACTATTTTGACCGCAGCTGTAAACTTTTATGTTTATTGACTATGTTTTCTAAAATTTGTTTCTCCCTTAAAAAAAATCCAAAATTATTCTAAGTATTGGGTTTGAAAGATAAACAGTGTTTCTTTTAAAAAACCTTTAACATCAAAACAAACCATAAATCCGTTTGCCTTTGAGACCTCCGGAAAATTTTCGAACTTTGAGGTCCTTGCGCTAAGAATCCTTGCGTCGGGGAACTTTTTATAAAACGCAGTTTAACTTGGTAATTCGTAACGAATGCAAAAATATAGCATCCATCGAGGTAAATTTAAAAAGCATTCATTTTGTTGCACAGTGTAATATGCAAACTTCCAAAATAAATATTACATTTTTTTTATTGTTGAAATCAAACAAATTGACAGTCAAAGCATAAAAGAAAATAATATATAACTTAAATTTCTTAAAAAATAAAAATCACAGTAACGGATTTTCCACATCTGGAATCACGGTATTTTTTTAAATTAAATTTATTTGTGTTAAATATCACGATGCGACAAGACTAGGTCTAATTATTTATTACCTTTTTAAACTATTCTTGCCTCAAACAGCTGAGATAGCAAACATACGCGGCTGGAACTTTCCAAATATCAAGAAGAAAATTAAATAAATAATTGTAATTTTGTACTAGATTAAAAATTGCATTTTGTAACTTTTTGTCATTCAGAAATTGCCAAAGATTTTTAATTTAATCTTTTGTCATTAAAAATGGTTAAAAGGCTGTTAAACGATGAGAAAACATGAATTCCAAAGGGATCCGATAAGAGTGAGAGACAAGGCCCACTTGCTGCGACGTGTTTTCATAAAAGAAATCGGAGGGCTTCTTAACAAAAATTCGAAATCTTAAAAATAAAATTTTTGTAGAAAAACCGATTGTAACTAACTAACTTGCGCATATATTGGGTTGGCAAGAAAGTCATGTTGTTTTTTATACCCTTGCAGAGGGTATTATAATTTCAGTCAGATATTGTAATTATAATTATTATAATTTCAGTTTCAGAAAAAAAAAAAAATTTGATGTTGCATAGTGTTATTATTAACTATTATTATTTTTAAGGCAACCAGTAAAAATCTATAAAGATTCGATTACATAAAGATTATTTCGGGGACATGATAGGTAAAAGTAAATTTGGGTACTAAGACGTCAAAGTAGTCGACAAATAAAGGATTGCTATTTTTGGTTTATGTATATTTCTATAACATGTTTATTTTGGGTACATTTATGTAAGGTTCCCACCTTTTAAAAAATATGAAAACACAAGACATTTTTTGGGGACAGCGGAACAGTAAAATGAAATAGCAATCTATGGTCAGTTTCGAGAGCATTATATATAAGGCGTATAATAGAAACAGTGCCACCAAAATTATCACAGCATCTACATATTTTATAATATAAATATTAATATAAATTAAACGAAATGGAATTACTTGAAATATATACATACCGCATTTTTTAGAGACAATGTCTTCAAAATAACCAAAGCAAAATAAGCATACATAGCAAGGGAATGAACTGGAAATATAATGTATATTTCAAAGGGTCCATCGTAAGGCTGAAGGGAAGGTGTCGTTGCGTAGGAAGACGTGAGTTGCACGTTCCAGCTCTTTAAATACGAAATACTTAGATGAGTCCTGGTGTACCGTCTGGGTTGGCCGTATTTCTCGCATAATCCAGTTCCTTTGCGAACTCAGTCTGCGGTTGGAAATTTGACTTTTGATGAACAAATTCTCCTGGGAGGCGAAGAATTACGCCGCATACAAGTTATGCTGATGTTGTTTGGATGTCTGGCTTAAATGCTGCATGTGGATAGATCGCAAATTGACTTTAACTGCAATGCTGTGGTGTTGTCGCTCAGGAGTCGTTTTAGCTCTTCGCAATTTGCTTGTGCGATGCTGAGTTGCTTGTAGTCGATAATTACGCGGTCAGTGGATGAGATGCGGGAACAATAGAGGTGGTGAATTGGCTGATGAAATCAAATTGTCAGAGTTGTCGTAGAGAGGCTTTTCCGGTTTTTGCGAAAAAGCGTATACCAAAGGTTAATGATCTGTGCGAATGTCAAATGTTCTTCCTTCTAGCATGACGCGAAAGTGTTTGATGCTAAGGTACATAGCGAGGAGCTCTCGATCATATGTGATATACTTGCGTTGCGTTTCTAATGTCAAATGTTCTTCCTTCTAGCATGACGCGAAAGTGTTTGATGCTAAGGTACATAGCGAGGAGCTCTCGATCATATGTGATATACTTGCGTTGCGTTTCTAATAGTTTTGATGTAGCACAGCTCCCATTGTGAAATCGTTTGCATCTGTAGAGAGAGACAGCGGCGCAGCCGGTGCTGGATGGACAAGTAATGTTTCCTCTGCAAGGGTTCGTTTACATTCATCGAAATTTTTGATGGTGGCGGCAGTCCAAGTGATTGGACCTAAGTCATTCTTTTTATATCCAGGGATAAGATGATTTAGCGATGCCTTGTGATGGATGGCATTTGGCAAGAATCGCCTGTAAAAATTAATTATTGCCGAGAACCTGCGTAGCTACCTAGCGACTTTGGGCAGAGGGAAATCCGAAATGGCCTTAACTTTTTCTGGCAGTGGTTTGATGCCGTTTGGATCGTAATGGGATCCTAAGAATTCGATCGACTTCTTTCCGAAAGTGCACTTTGCTAAATTAATGGTGAGGTTGAATTGCCGTAGTCGTTCAAACACTTTGCGGAGGTGAAGTTGGTGCTGCTCCATGTATTTCCCGTAAAATATATAAGTTCAATCTTGTATGTGCGGTAAGGGATACCAATGCTTAGTTTTATGAACTGTTGTTGGTGAGGAAAGAGCACGGTTGGATGCAACGTTGGGCACTGCCCCTATTGTGGTACCAGCAAAATTGAGGGTTAGAATTGGATGGTGTGTTGCTCCGGTAATTATTGTAGCTCCGACCGGGTTGCTGATTTGTGGTGCCAAGTAATTGACTTAGCTTGTTGTTGATCTGCTGCAGAATCTTGTCATTGTCGTCCATGCGTTTACCTAGTTGTGTGATGCGATTCTCTTGTGAAGCATGGTGGGTGTTTTGCTGTGACACCGCACACATGTGCGCGAGGGTGGTGTTGGGAGAGTTTTAAGCTTTAAGTAGATGACTTGGACGACCGTCTTCGAGTTGAATTCTTGTCGCAAGTCTGTTGAGGGGCCCCATTTCTGATTCGGCGAATTTAGACAAAATTGCTTTTTTAAGGGTGGAATAGGGATTCGATTGTGGTGACTAGATCGTGCACTTGATCGAGTGCTAGGAGTTAAATAACTCCGCACAAATACCGCCAAGAATAAGTGCATGGAGACCGGCCAGTTGCCAATTACGCACCTACAGGAAAAGAGAGTTTGGAAAAAGCAAGTAAAGAGAGAGTGGAGAGAAGTACGGAGAGAGTTTGGAGAGAACGAGGAGAGAGGTTTAACAGAGTACGAACCCAAAGAGAGTTGGGAGAGATTGCGAGAGACGGAGCGGAGAGAGGCGTTAGACCGAGACGGCACTAGTCAGAGCGAGAGACGTGAGAGCGCAGGCGTGCCGTGAGCAAGGAAAGACAGCGCCGCACTTTGGACTTTAGTGTGGTGCCGTGCGCAGAGGGCGAAAGGTCGAACGGTAAAACCGCGGACTTTGGACCCTGAATTGGTGACGGAAGCAACGAGTCTCCGAATCGGGACACAGGTAGCTGAGGTCCTTCAAGGCAACACACGGCTAAGTCTGCAGAACATCAAGGTCGGCTGTAATACCGATTAGTCCGGATTCATTGGATGTAATACCGATAAGTCCGGCTACATTGGCTGTAATACCGATTAGTCTAGCTGCGTCGGCTGTAATACCGATTAGTCCGGATACATTGGCTGTAATACTGATTAGTCCGGCTACATTGGCTGTAATACAGATT
Source organism: Drosophila lutescens (assembly GCA_037075285.1). Lineage (NCBI taxonomy): Eukaryota > Metazoa > Arthropoda > Insecta > Diptera > Drosophilidae > Drosophila > Drosophila lutescens. The sequence goes on from JBAMCF010001008.1 coordinate 140,180, forward strand.
AGTCCGGATACGTTGGCTGTAATACCGACTAGTCCGGCTACATTGGCTGTAATACCGATCAGTTGAGTAGCTGCAACGCTGCAGCGAGTCGCGCAGGACATCGACAAGGGCAAGCATCCAGGGACCGCGCCGAGAGCCAAGCTTCAGGTACGATCGCAACAGCCAGGAGGGAAGGCTCGGGTGGAACGTTTGTCTTTCTCCGGGCGTTTGCTACAGGGACTGCTGGCATAACCCGGCCGTAGTACTGGAGCGTCAAAGGAAACTGAGTAGGCGTCTAGTGGGACCGGCCGGGACAGAGCAAGGGACAGGAGGCTGCGGCTGGCAGGACGAAGGTCTTGCAAGCGTGGTGCCTGTTCACCATAGTCTGAGAACGGTGACACTTCCCTAAGCACAACTGCCCAACTCCACGCCCTCGTCTACGAGTGACAGCGAAAGTCTCCTGAGCGGCCAGGGACACCAGTGCGAGGGATCACCGAGCGGCGTCGCAGGAGCATCACCACCAAGAGATACATAATACAGAGTAACAAAATCATTGTAAGCAGAGCCGTTAATAAACGCCTCCTTAACCGAATTCTGAAGCGTTGTTACTGTTAACCGGGCGGTCACTTTTATATAAATTTGGTGGGACGAACACACAATCTACAGGTTAAAAAACAGTAAAACTGACTGGCTGTTGAATGTATTTGCTTACAAATTTTGCCGTTGATGATTTTTAGGAATGCTTTGTTATTGCGTACTTCTTGTTGCAAATACTTATTTTAAGGTTGAACAATTATACCAGCTCACAAAAAAAATCGATGAAATACATGAAGGAAACCAAATTTTTTTAAGTGTACTTTCTAACTCGAGTTTATTTTGGCCATCTGTTAATTGCTTGGCTTAGATGCCTGGCATACAATACATAAACTGTCTGCCTAAAGTCGTCACAACTAGAACTTGAACCAGTTGGACTAAGGTTTGCATATGAGGATCTGAAGACTAGAGCGACAGCCTCTGTTGGATGAAGAATGAGTACAACTTGATTGCAAGAGTCAGAATTATTACTGATTTTATTGAATAAACGGTATTTATAGGTAAAAAGTGCATAGGTTAACGGAATAGGTAAAAAGCGAAGTGTTGGTTATTGAAATGACGGGGGTGTGTGGTCAATCCAGAGTGTTGAATAATTAAAAACGCGGGCCGAATTTCGTTTCACGGTATAAAAAAAACTTCACGGTTTATTCACGGTTTTACGATGTTGCGGTTACACTGGTAAATTAGAACTAACTTAAAGCTACGGGGTGAAGGTTTCAAGAGCGGCTTGGAGATGCGAAGATCTGGAAAAAACTGTTCTCTCGACTGTTAAGACTCCAGGGGCGGTTCCCACGAAACGGGAAGCGCCGCTTTGGCGCGAACATTACCCCCCCCCCCCTGCGGGAGAGTTCCTTTAAGCAGGACATCAGGACTGACGGCAGGCTCCCGACACGATCCACACAAACGCCGTGCTCTGAGCGATGGGCAGCCCATCTTGAAGATTTAGGAACCCGGGTTGGATCACTTTCGGGTACACGTCGGATCCCAACACCAGGGAGATGGTGACCGGACGTTGGAACTGGTCATCGGCTAATCGGATGTCATTAAATTTGGCCCGAACCTCATCGCTCAGCACACGAATCGGTGTTCGGATCCGCAGACTGTTGTCGATCTTGAGGACCATGTCAATGTTAAAGTCGCCCGACGTCGACCGGATGGTCGTTGAGCACACTCGTTCGTCTCCAACATTTGTGGTCGGCAGCCGAAAAGCTTCTGCCAGCGAGCTGCCGATACTGCTGACGGGGGTACACGGGTCGATAAGCGCGCCCGTCTCATAGCAATTGGCCCCTGTGTCGATGACCACAATGGCCGTCGGCAGAATATGTAGACTCCTATGCTGCAGGAGCGAGGTCACGGATAGGGCCACAATAGACGCAGCTTGCTGACTTGAGGGCCGTGTTTGATCCGGTGGGTCAGACGATCGATACTGCGATGCGGATGACTGCCGCTGTGATGACTGCTGACGAATCGGGAACGGCGAATGGCGACGTTGCGGGAAAGGCGACCGATGACGTCGCTGGGAAGGCGGCTGACGACGTTGCTGGAAAGGCGATCGGCGAGTTATCACGGGCATCTCGTGCATGTGGAGCCAGGTGTTATGATCCTGTCCACATTTTTTGCAAGCGTCGCCACTGCGACATTTTCTTCCAGAGTGTTGATGAGCCAAACAATTGTGGCAGTACTTGTTCACCAGTACTGCTCGGAGACGCTTCTCTGAACTGAGCCTCAGAAATCGGTTGCATTTCCGTAGCGGATGTATAACCTGGCAGACTCGGCAGCGGTAGGATTTTATATTAGGTTCTCAAAAAAGTCTTGCGGTATTTTCGCTAGTTGGCGCTGAAAGCGCGTAGTTCTTGTTTTATTCGTCGCATCTGGTCATAATATACCTTTTTGGAAAACTCATTTCACGCTAACACGTGTTTGATTGATTGTCATAGTAGCCGTAGCATCGGTCAAGAGTTTGGCTTAAGTCATCAAGCCGTTATAAACCATTTGAAGAAGCTTTGAGTTACTTAAAAGCTCGATGTAAAAAAAGAAAAACATAATATAATAAAAATACCGCAGGACTTTTTTGACAACCCAATACCTCGAGAACATCTGCTGTCAAGGGTCTGGGAAGTGCGTGGACGAGGACGAGGAGCCATTCTAAACCTTTACTTGGAAGAGAAAGCAAAACAACAAAGAAATCAGAAAGGGAGTCCCTTTAGTGATTATGGGGTGGGCAGCGGGAACAGAAGGCATTATTGTAGAGATTTAGAGGTTGCCTTAGCCTCCATAGGAAGGAGAGCTACTTTGTGGACCGGACGTTGGATGGAAAGCGTGGAAAGCTCTTCGAAGGTATACTTGCGAGCGGACGTGGATTTGTAAAACGGCGTTTTAAAACTCTTTACTCCTGCCTCCCACAGGCCTCCCATATGAGGAGCTCCTGGGGGTATGAATCGCCACACGAGTCCCTGATGGCTATATGCATCAGTCACCGACTTCTTTAGTGCTTGCGTAAAGTCACGGGAAAGAAGACTTGAGGCACCAACAAAGGTTTTGCCGTTGTCGGAATGGACCCGCTGAGGACAACCTCTTCTAGCTACAAAACGCGCAAACGCTGCTAGAAACTTCTCAGTTGTAAGGTCGGAGGTGGGTTCCAAATGGATGGCCTTCGTAGAAAAGCACACAAACATATTCCTTAGTTATGAGACATGCTCTCCCTGTGTAGTTTTTTACTTTAAAGGGGCCGGCGTAATCGACGCCGGTGTAAGTAAATGGTCTTGAAAAAGAGGCTCGATCAGTCGAAAAATCGCCCATCAATTGGGTCTACAGTCTTTTTTTTATAAATGGTGCACACCTTGCATGAATTCACCACGAACCTTCACCGCGCGCTGCTCTAACTCAGTGACTGGGTGTGGATCCGAAGTTTCTGGCCATTGAAGTTTGGGCCCATGCCCCCAGAGGGTGCTATCGCCCAGCTCTAGCAGGGACACGCCGCGACTAGCTAGGTCGGCAGAATTGTGTTCTGATCGCACATGTGACCAATTCTCAATCTTTGGTTTTTGGTTACGCGGTTGGCTACGAATGTGGTCCAGGAGCAGGCTGGTTTTTTAACCATGCCAGGACAATGGTGGAATCTGTCCAGCAGAAAATCTCAGAGCTGTCTGACAGCATATTTGGAAGGATGGTGGATGCCATATCTGCCAGCAATAGGGCACAACATAACTCAAGTCGGGGGAGGGATACAGTTTTCACAGGGGCAACCCGTGTCTTTGCCGTAAGCAGATTAGTTAATATCTGCTGACCGACTTCAACCCTGACATACAGCGCAGCCCCATAGGCCTTTTGGGAAGCATCTCAGAAACCGTGAAGCTCGAATTTTAACTTGGGGCTGGTAACCGACCCATCTCGGAATACGGATTTGATCGAACTAAAGACATACTTGAAATAGCGCCACTTTAAAATCTGAATCGTTAAGTCAGATTGGAGGACTGGACCGGCATGAGAATTTTGAGTGGGCGAAACCTCTCTCATATGGCCTAAACCCAAATATTCTAGGATCACGGAGTTGTACTGCTCATTTAATGGAGTGTCTCTTCGTAAACGATTCTCGTTTCTCAGAATCTGAGCAAGTGCTATAGACCTTGACTAACCCAACTCAGTTCCGCAATGATCGGGGTCGTAGAACGGTAAAGTCACTACGTACTTCCCGCCCGCGTCTCTAGTTGTGGTTCGTCGAAAATTACTTTCGCAGAAGGAATCGGACTCTTTTACCATTTTTGATGGTAGATTTTCCACCTCCCAAAACTTAGTAAGAAGTTTGTTTAAGGACGCCTCATTTGTCTTTGTAACTTGAGTCGTAAAGGCTGAGACTCGGTTGCTTGTGGACATGGACACTGGACCAGTGAGCACCCACCCGAAGATGGTCTCTTGCCCAAATAGAGATCCGCAGATGTTGGTCCTTGTGCCGCTCAGCAGCACGGATGGAAGAATATAAGCTCCGATAAGAACGTCTATCTGGGAACTCTGGAGAAACGTGGGATCTGCCCATTGAAGGTTTGGCAAATCTCTCAGGACATCTTGTAGAATGGAATGTGAGGGTAATCTGCCTGCTAATTCTGGCAGAACATACGCTGCGGTGTCTAACTGCAGGCCCGGCTTAGTAGGAGAACGAATGGCGAAATGGCAAAGCCGTGTTGACTGGGCAGAAACTGTCTGATTTAAATCAGACACTTGAGCTTGAATAGGGCGGAACGGCAGATTGACCAACTTGAAAAGACGCTCCGTAATGAACGTCGCTTCAGACCCCGAGTCGAGCAGAGCGCGTGCTCGGAAGTGGGTACCGAGGTGGCAGATATCAATCATTGCCGTGCCCAAAAGAACTGCCTTTGAGCCTGAGGCAAAACAGACTTGTACATTTGAGTGTTCATCGGGAATGTCTGAGCCTCCCGCCGGAGGATCGGGTCTAGGTCTCGCATTTTCAGAGGAACTTGGATTGTTGGAAAAAGGGTTGCCTCGATGCAAAAGCGTGTGATGTCTCCCTCGGCATACGAAACAGCTGTGCGTACTGGAACAATCCCGTAGCTGATGGCCTCTCGCGAAGAAATTCAAGCATAACTGCTTCTTTTTTATGTAGCTTTCCCGCGCCTCGATTGCCATCTGAATGAAGCGAGGACACAAACGCACTGGGTGACTCTCCTTAGAGCACAAATCGCAGCTCTTTGGTTTGGCACTCACTTTGGCTTCTAAGGAGTGAAGCTTCTTCGTAGCCTGAGGATTTTTGGAAGTTGACGAACCACCAAGACTCTGGTTCATATCCTCAATGGTTTTTAAGGTTCTATACCTATCGCTAAGGAACGCGTTCATCTCATCCCATGTAGGAATATCGGACTTTGATGTAAGGGATTGTTCCCACAAGGAAAGGGTCAACCTGGGCAACTTACTGGCGCACAGGAATACCAGCAAGCAATCCAATCCAATGCTGTCAGGCACCCTTGGATGGTGCTCTGAAGCTCTTTTATGGAGTGGCCAGTTTCGGCATTAACGGAACTCAAGTTAAATAGGAGCTTGAGTTGGCTGTTCACTAAAAGTCTTTTGTTTTCGAAACGGTCTCGAAGAGCCTGCCAAGCGGAAGCGAAACCATCATTAGTGAGCGGGGACTTGGCAACAATTGCCGTTGCCTTACCGCTCGTTTTCGCGTTGAGATGGAATAACTTCTCGACCGGCGTCAACCGTGTGTTGTTGACGTAGACGGCAGTGAAAAGGTCTCTGAATATTGGCCATCTGAGATAGTCTCCCTCGAATACTTCTGTATCACATGGAGGCAACCGGCACCCAGACGGAATGTACGCGGACTGACTGTCGGTGCTCGACATCGGTTTCTGTGAACTGGCTCGGTCAATTAACTCGCTGAGCTGAACCGCCAGCTCTTCGTACACCGAATAGCAATATTCATATTTGCGGTGCAGAGTTGCCAAAATATCCCTTCAGTCGTCATTCTGGAGATCGTGTCTAAGCACGCTTCGAATTCTTTCTCGGCTTTGTCTCATAGCGAGCGGACTTGCTCCTTACGGACTTTGCAGGTGTGGACAGACGGAGGTGACGGCCCTGGATTTTCAATAGTCGCTCTGAAATGGCTCATACGGTCGGACACCGTGATGAACCGCGCGAGGGCTGCAATTGCAATTTCGTTGCTCATTTTTGCCTGAGAACGAGTTGCTAGCGACTTTATGGACTTGGCCTGGATTTGTGACCTAACTCTAGGCGTGAGCGGACTCAAAAACAATCGTTTCTGATTGCTCGTAGGAACAGATAACTTCTTGTCGCCTTCTTGGGTGGCTAATGAAGTTTCGCTCTTTGCCTTCGTTCTTGATTTTCGGGCTTCTGGGATTAAGGTGCGCGCGAGGAGATGCGGTTAGCAATCGCGTTTTATTTGCAGACGGAACTGATAACTTTGTGTTGTCTCCTGGCATTCCAGAAATCAGATTAACTGGGCAAACCTGTCTGGCTTTGTAAAAATTAGACCCGCCCGGAAAAGTCTGTCCTGGAATGTGGTCCCGTTGTTGCGGATCACCGGGATTGATTCGAAAAGAAAAGGTACGACGAAATCGATAACTTCCGGAAGATACAGGTGCGGGCCCAAAATTTCGAAAATCCTAATAGCGGAATGTCAACAATGTCAATGTATAGTGGAGCGACGCGACAAAAATCGTATGGAATTAATTTGATTTTGTTTATTTTAATTAGCGCTGCTGAAATAAATATCATGCAAATTCTGTAAAGGCGTGTCGTGGTGATGGGTTCGGTGGAATCAGGTTATTTTGTTATATGTGTGATCTATAATAAATTGTGTTCGGTGGAATCAAGTTATTTTCGGTGATATATATGTATATAATTATACATATATTA
>JBAMCF010001009.1:0-10593 GCA_037075285.1 Drosophila lutescens
ATGGGTAGTGACCATGCAGCAATAATCTGCATGATAAAGTCCAGAAATGGCCCACCACGGGTTCCTAAGACCGTGTCAGGGTACCAAATAGAAACGCTAGACGTGGAGATGGTACAGATGTTGTTCGAGGACCTCTCCACTAGCGGTTCAGCTGAAGAACGGGCAAACCACATCGCAGACTACACCAAGCTAGCCTGTGATGCATCTATGCAGAGAACCAATCCATTGTGGAAGACGCGCATAACAACGCTCAAGAGGAAGGCCCGAATTTGAGTCACTTCAAATAGTTTTCAGAGGAAAAAGACGAGCCCTGGAAAAAACCATAAAAATAAGCAAACGCAGGTGCTTTAATAATATATGCGCAGAAATAGACTCCAACCCATGGGGCTTCGCATATAAACTCGTCACAAAACGCCTTCGTGTATTTAGTAGGGGAGTGTAGGGTAATGTGACGAGTAGGGTAATGTGACGAACTCGTCGAATCTCACATATGACGTCACGACAAAAATTCGAAATAAATGTAGTCGTCTCCCCTTATCGTGTCGACAATGTATTTACAGTAATATTAATAAGAAGTCCCGTAATTTGTTCGTGACGTAATTTTTTCTAAAAAGGTGGTGCGCAAACTAGCAAATCTATTCAATTTACTTGTGTTTCAGCAGGGCCAGAGCGAAGAGGAGTGAAAAATAAAATCAGGTAAGTGTATGCACGTATAAATGAGATCTTTCTCAACAGTTTTTGGTACTTGGCGTTTGTTTTGTTTGCACCGTTTAAGAGTGACACCGTTTTTGCTCCAAGTCTAGCTTGTAGGGTATTGTGACGAACTTTTTGTAGGGTATGGTGACGAACTTTTTTTATTCAAGAATTTGAATTGTTATCGTTGATTATGTGTAAAAAAAACTATTATAATACCGAATAACATTAACTGATGAAGTTTTATTGCTTTTTCGTATTGTTTTAGATATGTCGTCAGTTAAATCAAAGTTTGTTAAAAAAAATGAACTCGAAAAAGTGTTGCAGGCAATAAAATTAGTAAAGCTCCATGGTAGGTCGACTAATTCGGTTGCAAATGAACAAGGAATTTCGGAACCCACTCTTAGACGTTACATTAAAAAAGTAAACGAAGCCAGTGTTGATGTTTCAAAGGAATCCGACGACGTGGTATTGAACTTTTTAAACAATTATTCTCAGATTGGTTCAAATTCTGTAAGTTTTTATATTAATATTTTTTTGTTAAATTTAAAATTACCTTTTTATTATATTATTGTAATTTTTCATCCATTCTTGAAAAAAAAAATAATTCGCACATCTGCATACAGTTTTAGTGTGTATTTATTAGTTCGTCGCCTTATCTGGCAACTTTTGAAAGTGCAAAAAAAGGATGATTCACGCCAAACGCTGTAGGATTTGGCTCCCTTAGATTTTCGAATCGTACTTTTACAGAAATATGATCAAAAGATGTAAGCAACTTTCTGCATTTACACTTTTAAAAAATATTGATTTTTGGGGAAGTTACATTAAAAAGAAAATCGTTCGTCACATTACCCTACAATTTTTAAAAGTGCAAAAAAAGGATGGTTCACTCTAAACGCTGTAGGACTTAGCTCCGTTAGAATTTCGAATCCAAATTTTACAGAGATATGCTCTAAAGATGTAAGCAACTTTCTGCATTTACATTTTTGAAAAATATTGATTTTTCGAAAAGTTACATTCAAAAGTCGAATCGTTCGTCACCTTACCCTACACTCCCCTAGTAAGAAGCGTTTTCGTTTTCTTTTCTGCACTCTTTGCAACTGGTCAAACAGCTGGTCAACAGTGCTGGTTAGAGCGCAATCAACAGCTGGTTGTCGCAGGGCGCCCAAGACAATAAGCCATTGCATACTCTTAGGCCGTAAGACGGCTAATGGAGATCTGCTGCTGCGGCTGAAGAAAGCCCCTGGCCACAGTGCTGAGGAGGTAAAAACGGCAGTCGGTAAAGCCCTCGGAGCCAAAGCAACGGTGAGGGCCCTGACAGAACAGACAAGACTCGAGATTATGAACCTCGACGAGGTAACAACGAAAGAGAAAATAGCGGAGGCGGTTAACAATGAACTTGGAGGTTCATCAATCGCCGTGGACACAATCAAGTCTCTCAGAGCCATTAAAAACGGCTGCCATATAGCGACAATGACGCTGCCAACAGCGACAGCAAACGTGCTGTTAACCAAGGGCAAATTACGAATCGGATGGGTTATTTGCCGAATCAAACCCGTACTTTCGCCAATGAGACGCTACAAATGTCTTGAGTTTGGTCACATATCCCCAAACTGCAGAGCAGCCAAAGACCTGAGAGGTGCTTGCTTTAAATGCGGTGAGAAAGATCACGAGGCCAGAAACTGCAGTAAGGACCCACACTGCATACTCTGTGCCCAAGAAAAGGACCTTCCAACGAACCACCCGTCGGGTAGCTTTAAATGCCCGGCGTACATCGAAGCTGTCAATAAAAATTAAATTGTAAGGTTTATCCAATTAAACCTAAATCACTGTCGGGTGGCCCAGGATCTCCTCACCCAAATGATCGCAGAGCTTAGGATAGATGTGGCAATCCTTAGCGAACCCTATAGGACTATAAGATCCAACACTGGTCATGTGGCCAAAATACCAGACACTTTAGTAGCGTAAAGGCAGCAAAAGGTTACATCAGGACCAAGCTAAACGATCTGTGGGTCTATAGCTGCTACCTGCCCCCTAGCTGGTCACTCGAGGTCTTCAGCGAGGCAATCGACAACCTGGTCATCGATGCCAGCCTACACTCGCCTGCGATTGTTGCTAGCGATTTCAACGCATGGGCCACCGAATGGGGGTCAGCGTACACAAACGCCAGAGGAAAAATAGTGGTAGAGGCATTCGCCTCACTAGACTTACTCCTTTTGAACGCCGGGTCAACCCCCACATTTAGCAGAGCAGGAGCACAGTCGATAATCGACCTCACATTCTTAAGCACATGCTTGGCAGCGTCGGCAACATGGGAAATTAGCGAAGCCTACAACGACAGCGACCATAGAGCGATTATTACCACTCTCAACACGCAACGAACCGCGCCGAGAATCTCAACTCACAGCCACCACAAAGAAGGGACTCTAAACATCCAAGCATTCAGGGCAACGCTAGAAGGAATGGAAGTTCTCGAACACGAAGAGGCGGTGATGACAAAAGTCATGGAGGCCTGCGACGCCAGCATGCAATGCAGTAAACGCTTCAATGGACACAGACCGGTCTACTGGTGGAATCAGGAGGCCATACAGTCCAGCAAAAAGCGATGCTTCCACGAGCGGAGAACGACCTATGGGGCAGAGCATATAAGGTGGTAATGAAGAAGACGAACGGGCTCAAAAAACAATGCTCCAACAGACTCTTAACAACTTGGGGAGGAACCAAAGAGTACTGTACTTTTAACTCCGCATCGTGGAGCAGGATAATCTCGGCCCTCGAGAGACTAGATATCCCACCATATCTAAGGGCGATTGTCAGCGACTACCTTGATAACAGATGGCTACACTACGACACAGACGACGGCCCACAAATCTACAGAGTCACGGGCGGAGTTCCGCAAGAGTCCGTTCTAGGCCCTCTACTATGGAACACCATTTATGATGGCATTCTACGACTGGACTTCCAACCAAGAGTAAGCATCGTACGTTTCGCCGATGACGTCGCACAACGTGGTGAGCACAACAAACGGGGCCATCCGTATGATAGGGGACTGGCTTAGATTGGCTTGCCTTGAATTGGCGGAACACAAAACCGAAGCAGTGCTCATAAGCAGCAGAAAAACAGTGGAGACGGTAGAAATCACAGTTGGAGAGTCGGCTATAGCCTGGGTGTCATGCTAGACACACGGCTAACCTACAAAGAGCACCTACAGGAGACACATAAGAAGGACCGTGGCGTCACTGCGGCATTATCACGCATGATGCTAAACCACATGATGCTGAACCACCACAGAAATCATCGAGTCGGAGAGTGCTCTTCAATGTAGCAAAGTTTACCATCCTCTACGTAGCACCAATCTGGGCCCAAGAATGCAAAGAAAGCTACCTGAGTGGGATAAACCGAGACTACAGGCTGGGGGCTCTACGAGTAAGTTCAGCCTTTCGAACGGTCTCCACAGAGGCCGTACTGGTGATCAGTGGCATAATTCCCGTGGAGCTCGCAGCGGTGGAAGCCAAGGAGAACTTCGAAGCGAGAAAGTCAGCAAACACACTATCGGAACGCAGCCTGGCGTAACTCAGAGCCAAAGCCCTCGAAAGCTGGCAGCAGAGGTGGAACGCGGCCGCTGGACGCACCGTCTTATCCCAAGCATTGCGGAGTGGTTCAACCGAAAACATGGGGAGCTGACTTTCGAGCTAACACAGGTGCTTAGCGGACACGGCTGCTTCAAGGAGTACCTCTGCCGTTTCGGTAAAGAAGCAAGCCCCCTGTGCGACGTTTGTGGAGTTCCGGAGAGTGCTGACCATGTGCTGACATCTTGCGTCAGGTTTGGAGAAGCACGTGGGAAAGCGGAAGAGGTCCTGGAATTCCGGATCACGGCCGAAAATATGGTACCAGGCATGCTAGAAAGCCAGGCCAAATGGACAGCGGTTTGCCTACTGGCGACGGAAATTACGCGCGAGCTGAGGCGTCTAGAACGCCGACGCAACGGGCAGTCCTAAATCCTGGTCGTCCAAAAAGAGAAGCTGGCCTTGCGAAGCAATGCTTCATGGCAGTACCGCAAGCCCAGCAGTTCCCCCCACCCCCTGTATATGTATATGTAAAAGTATCTTGTACTTAATTACCGTTGAATAAAAAAAACAAAAAACATCAGAATCTCCACGCAGCTCAACCGTCGAACGCCTGAGCACCGCAAACACGCTCTCGCTCTCTTCAAATACTTCGAATATCAGCATCTGCACCATCGAACAGTTCTAACACCTGCACACACACAAGCTTTCGACGCATGATCGAACCCAATTGCAACCAACTCGATCGATGTTTTCGAGCAAGGGGAAATAATTTAGCATGGAAAAGCTGAAGCGCAGCGGCAGCGACGCCGACGCAATGCAAAATGTGAGGTACGTGAGCCGATATCAAAGGAAAGAGAAATTAATTACTCTTGAGGCTTCGCGCGTGCCAGATTTAAAATCGTGATACTCTGCAAAAACCCGGGAAGCCGACCCGCCGTGAAAATTCAACCAGTGTAAAAAACGTGTAATACAATGTCGAGCGATAGTGGTGAAGTGGAAGGAGCATACGACCCGGGTGCCGCCGCAGGGGCATCAGAAATCAACTGGCTGGATTTGCTGTGGGAGGAAACGTAAGCGCCCGCTTTATATTTTCTCGACATATTTTTTTCCCGGACGACTAGACTGGAGTGGCGTGGGAAAGAGACTTTGTACGCCCCCTCAGAAAAATCCTAATTAACGAAATAATAAATGAACCAAAGTGATTAGCAACTATAATCTATTTCGCCTGTTATATTTTGTGTGTGTGAACGTAGGAGGGTAATTAAATTCGTTTCTTTTCCTCCATCTAGGAAAACCCCTTTCCTGCCGATCGTGGTTGGACCGGGTGATGGCCAAGGGTTACGACGGAGTCTTGCACTCGCTTGTCGGATCCGAAGCTATTGCCGGTCCAGGGGCGCGTAGTGGCCGTGGATCACGACGGAGCTATTGCTCGTTTGTCGGCTCCAGGGGCAGTGCGGGTTCCGGAGCGTGTGGCGGACGGAGTTTTCGACGGAGTCTTGTACTCGATTGTCGGAAGCTAAATCCGCTGCAGGTTTCGACCCATGGTTGGCATCCACAAAATTTCCCTCCCCTTTCCTTTTTGCTGCTCCTGCCGATCACGATCGGACCGCGTGGTGGCCAAGGATTACGACGGAGCTACGCTCGATTGTAGGCTCTAAGGGCCATTGCGGGTCCCCACGTGCGTGGCGGGTAGGGATTACGACGGAGTTCTGCTCGATTTGTCGAATCCAAGCCCGCTGCGAGTTCCGGCCACGGGGTCTGTATAGGGCTATTTTTATCTCGCCCCTCCCTGAAGTCCTTGAACTTAAACAAATTATTGTAAGTGACCCTGGGAGCCCTGAGCGCACTATCCCAGCCTGAGAACTTCCTTACAGCTGTGGTGGTATCCCCTTAAAAATCTTTAGAGATAATTAATATAAATTAAGCATAATTAAAGCACAATTTTATAACTAAGTTCAGCCCAAGCGCTAAAATAGCACTAAAGGCCGGTTTCTCGAGTCCCTGTCAAAGTCCCTGATAGCTATCTTTCCGAAAAACTTAAAGTTCTTGGCTTTGGGAAATCAGCTGTCGTTTTGTCGAGCCGAAAACGCTTAGCAGGCAGTCCGAAATAGAGCCCTGCACATTGAGCGCTACTTGAAACTCATTTGACTTGGGTCGTTTGGGTTTGGGTATTAGGGTAAACGAGTCAATTTTTACCCAAACCCAAATACCCAAAACAAAAACTGGTCAAGTAGGTCAAGTCAAGCAAATTTACAGGTCGGTTTGGGTTGGGCTTTAAGTAACCCCCCGTTCTAGTAAACTTTATATTAAATTTTGTATATTAAATCCACAAAAACCTATCCGCTTGTTCTAAAGATTTCGCGGTTTTGGAAAAATCTTTGGGTTTCTTTTGTTAAGTTATGTATGATCCACACAAATAAATAATCTTGTTCCTAAGAATTCGCGGTTTTTGAAAAAATTTATTAATGTAAAGAGCTTTTATAGATTATATATCGACTCTTCCAACTCGCGAATTCTTAAGAGCAGGAGGATCTTCGGATTGGTTGGACCGTTCTTTTCTTAGCTAAGGCACTATTGCTTATACTTGGCTCTATAAATATTGATTCATCAAAAACCGCGAATTCTTAGGAATAAGAGGATATATTTGTTTGGATCATACATAACTTACCTAAAGAAACCTAAAGATATATTCTACATCGACCTTTAAAAAACCGCGAATTCTTTAGAAAAAGAGGAAATGTTTTCGTGGATCATACATTTGTAACTTAACTTTACTAAAATAAAATATTATTCACAAATAACTATCTGGACCTTAAGAATTCGCGACGAGTGGATGAGCTGTGAAAATTGTGATCAAACGACCTGAAAATTTAGGGGTCAGGTTGGGTAGGTAATATTGTATTTTAAGAGCAAGCCTGACCTACTTGATCTAAAATTTGGTTTGGGTACCCATATAACCCATTTTGTATACCCATGCAGGGCTCTAATAGAAACCGGAGATCTTCTGAAGTCAGCCAATGATTTTATATCTTATCACTGGTGTAGCAAACAAAAATTATTTAAAAATTAGAATTTGTCATAGATTTTTTTAAGTGGCAGGCTGGATTTATAGGCAAAGGTTCTTCCATAGCATAGCCTCCGGGAATATAATTGGTTTCTGTTCATCTTACAATAAACCATTCGTGTACCAAAATATGGATGTAGCGATGTTGATAGAAATAGTAGAAAAAAACCTTTAAAAAGGACAAAATCGTACACTTGTATAGGGTAAAAGGGCAGAGCGATAAATAATTGAAATCCTGAATAATAATAATTTACTAGTACACATTTAAAAACGTGTAAAGTTGTACGTTGTTCCTTCAAGCCGATCCCGAGATATACTTATTTGAAGTTTGAGAACATTTTTTAAGTTCTTTACTTAAAAAATTCATAGCGCCCTTAAATGGACACCAAAAAATTTCATTTTTTTTTTCATATGCGCAGTTGAGAAATTCTTACCCATTGGAGGAAGATTTTATTATTAAAAGGGTTAAAACGTTACTAATATGTGAAAATTCCTGTGGGGTCACTGTTGGTTGTTCTTGGAAAATATTTCACATGGTAGCGTTCAAATTGTAATAAGTTTTAAGTTGTAATTCATTTTATTTTCTGGAAAATTACATCTTCGCGGATTTGTCTGTGTCTTGTTTATGCCGATCAGCGCTTAGGCGCTTCTCTATCTGAACACGATTAAGCAATGCTTCATGGCAGTACCGCAAGCCCAGCAGTTCCCCCCACCCCCTGTATATGTATATGTAAAAGTATCTTGTACTTAATTACCGTTGAATAAAAAAAACAAAAAACATCAGAATCTCCACGCAGCTCAACCGTCGAACGCCTGAGCACCGCAAACACGCTCTCGCTCTCTTCAAATACTTCGAATATCAGCATCTGCACCATCGAACAGTTCTAACACCTGCACACACACAAGCTTTCGACGCATGATCGAACCCAATTGCAACCAACTCGATCGATGTTTTCGAGCAAGGGGAAATAATTTAGCATGGAAAAGCTGAAGCGCAGCGGCAGCGACGCCGACGCAATGTAAAATGTGAGGTACGTGAGCCGATATCAAAGGAAAGAGAAATTAATTACTCTTGAGGCTTCGCGCGTGCCAGATTTAAAATCGTGATACTCTGCAAAAACCCGGGAAGCCGACCCGCCGTGAAAATTCAACCAGTGTAAAAAACGTGTAATACAATGTCGAGCGATAGTGGTGAAGTGGAAGGAGCATACGACCCGGTTGCCGCCGCAGGGGCATCAGAAATCAACTGGCTGGATTTGCTGTGGGAGGAAACGTAAGCGCCCGCTTTATATTTTCTCGACATATTTTTTTCCCGGACGACTAGACTGGAGTGGCGTGGGAAAGAGACTTTGTACGCCCCCTCAGAAAAATCCTAATTAACGAAATAATAAATGAACCAAAGTGATTAGCAACTATAATCTATTTCGCCTGTTATATTTTGTGTGTGTGAACGTAGGAGGGTAATTAAATTCGTTTCTTTTCCTCCATCTAGGAAAACCCCTTTCCTGCCGATCGTGGTTGGACCGGGTGATGGCCAAGGGTTACGACGGAGTCTTGCACTCGCTTGTCGGATCCGAAGCTATTGCCGGTCCAGGGGCGCGTAGTGGCCGTGGATCACGACGGAGCTATTGCTCGTTTGTCGGCTCCAGGGGCAGTGCGGGTTCCGGAGCGTGTGGCGGACGGAGTTTTCGACGGAGTCTTGTACTCGATTGTCGGAAGCTAAATCCGCTGCAGGTTTCGACCCATGGTTGGCATCCACAAAATTTCCCTCCCCTTTCCTTTTTGCTGCTCCTGCCGATCACGATCGGACCGCGTGGTGGCCAAGGATTACGACGGAGCTACGCTCGATTGTAGGCTCTAAGGGCCATTGCGGGTCCCCACGTGCGTGGCGGGTAGGGATTACGACGGAGTTCTGCTCGATTTGTCGAATCCAAGCCCGCTGCGAGTTCCGGCCACGGGGTCTGTATAGGGCTATTTTTATCTCGCCCCTCCCTGAAGTCCTTGAACTTAAACAAATTATTGTAAGTGACCCTGGGAGCCCTGAGCGCACTATCCCAGCCTGAGAACTTCCTTACAGCTGTGGTGGTATCCCCTTAAAAATCTTTAGAGATAATTAATATAAATTAAGCATAATTAAAGCACAATTTTATAACTAAGTTCAGCCCAAGCGCTAAAATAGCACTAAAGGCCGGTTTCTCGAGTCCCTGTCAAAGTCCCTGATAGCTATCTTTCCGAAAAACTTAAAGTTCTTGGCTTTGGGAAATCAGCTGTCGTTTTGTCGAGCCGAAAACGCTTAGCAGGCAGTCCGAAATAGAGCCCTGCACATTGAGCGCTACTTGAAACTCATTTGACTTGGGTCGTTTGGGTTTGGGTATTAGGGTAAACGAGTCAATTTTTACCCAAACCCAAATACCCAAAACAAAAACTGGTCAAGTAGGTCAAGTCAAGCAAATTTACAGGTCGGTTTGGGTTGGGCTTTAAGTAACCCCCCGTTCTAGTAAACTTTATATTAAATTTTGTATATTAAATCCACAAAAACCTATCCGCTTGTTCTAAAGATTTCGCGGTTTTGGAAAAATCTTTGGGTTTCTTTTGTTAAGTTATGTATGATCCACACAAATAAATAATCTTGTTCCTAAGAATTCGCGGTTTTTGAAAAAATTTATTAATGTAAAGAGCTTTTATAGATTATATATCGACTCTTCCAACTCGCGAATTCTTAAGAGCAGGAGGATCTTCGGATTGGTTGGACCGTTCTTTTCTTAGCTAAGGCACTATTGCTTATACTTGGCTCTATAAATATTGATTCATCAAAAACCGCGAATTCTTAGGAATAAGAGGATATATTTGTTTGGATCATACATAACTTACCTAAAGAAACCTAAAGATATATTCTACATCGACCTTTAAAAAACCGCGAATTCTTTAGAAAAAGAGGAAATGTTTTCGTGGATCATACATTTGTAACTTAACTTTACTAAAATAAAATATTATTCACAAATAACTATCTGGACCTTAAGAATTCGCGACGAGTGGATGAGCTGTGAAAATTGTGATCAAACGACCTGAAAATTTAGGGGTCAGGTTGGGTAGGTAATATTGTATTTTAAGAGCAAGCCTGACCTACTTGATCTAAAATTTGGTTTGGGTACCCATATAACCCATTTTGTATACCCATGCAGGGCTCTAATAGAAACCGGAGATCTTCTGAAGTCAGCCAATGATTTTATATCTTATCACTGGTGTAGCAAACAAAAATTATTTAAA
>JBAMCF010001010.1:0-23309 GCA_037075285.1 Drosophila lutescens
ATATTCAAATTGAAAAAATTATATAAAATAAAAACTATTTTGAAATGGAGTTTCTATAATCGTTTTTTATTTAGTCGATAATTTTCTTCTGCTTTACGAATACTTTTTATCTCTTCGTTGTGCATCAAAAGAATGTGCATATTATAGTTGTTTCTCAACCAAATTTTTCGTACTTCAGGACAGAAATAACAATAGAAATAGGAAGATTTAGATTATTGATAGTTGAAGTTGTGAATTTTTAAGGTATGCGCTTTCAGTCAACTCACAATGAAACTTTTCCATTTCGATGTCGGAAAAAATAAACTGCATTTTCTATAAAAAAAGTGTCTTATATAGCGTCATAGCTACCTTGTTTTTACATAATTTTCCCAAATTTTATATTATCTCTATTGACATATTTATATAAATATGAAAAGAGATAGATGATACTGATATCTCTTTCACATCGCAGTCTCAAGAATTACTTGGATTGAATATCATTTTGGTCTATGTACTTATATATATCTATAATGTTCTTATCTCTTTCGCTCTACATGTATTGGTAGTAATATTTATAAGTTTGGATCAGTATAAAAGACCATGTAATCTGGGGTAAATGAATTAGTATACGACGGTTAGGTACTAAGACATAACGAATTCAATCTCACGCTGCTTAACAATGGTATGCGTATATATATATATATATATATATATATATATATATATATATATATGTCGGAGATGACCCAGCTTGCGCCGGTAATGGAGTCTCATCCTTTCCTGCCATATTAAGTTTGGAGTAGCACTGCAAGTCGCCTGTGTTGTTCTGCTCTTCGCCTTCTCGAACTAACTGACTCGCAAGCCCTTCCGCGCTCTCCTTCTCCTCTCTTGTCCTATTCTTTGCTACAACTGTACTAAGAGTAGAACAACTACAGGCGCCATGCACATCTGAATCAAGTTCAAATGATGCTCTCTTTGTATAACAAAATTATCTCTCTCTCTTTTGATGCAACGGTTTATTGACATGATTTCAAATTCAAATTCAAATAATTTCCGTTAAATTCAAAATAATGATATCGATCCACGACACGGCCTTCCTGACGATCACGCGACCTCGCGGGCCATGTCTCTATTCACAACTCAACAGCAGATTTCTTTCATAGTTTTTATTCTCAACTTTCTGTTGTCTTAACTTAACATTGTTTCCTTCCTTAAGGTTTAAGTTGGTGTTAACTTAACATTTTTCTTCAGTATACAGTCAAAAATCAAACATAAATGTAATAGGAATTCACAAAACAAACGAACTAGTGTAGCGCTCCATGCCTTGCTCAATATATTTTTTTCTTTTTTTTTGTTATCCTTACATTTCTTGCTCTTCAATCGTCTTTCAACTTTTCCACCATAACTCCATATCTTTCTCATGCTCATGTTGCACACCTTGCAACGCTCTCACGCACAATCTGCGTCATGGTCCCACTGGACCCAAATAGCCCCCGCCATACAGTTACTGCGCAGCTAACTGCATGGTGCGGCTATAGCCTTGTAAATGTTTTACACTGAGTCTATGGTATCTACGAGTGCCTCAGCCGGCGATCTCTCGTATTCTTCTGCGTCCACCTCTTCAGGCATGGCACGCAACTGCTCATGGGCATACTTGTATGTCCTTTTACTTTTTAAGGATTTTAGCACATATCGGTCACCATCAAGACTCTCAATGATCACAAAGGGTCCTTTAAACTTCGGATCTAGCTTTGTTTGGTGCCGTTCTTCACTCTTGAGCAGACATGGTCGCCTACCTTGTATCTTATTATCTTAGCCTTATTTTCGTCGAATCGTTGCTTTTCATATTCGGCAGCCTTTACTATATTCTGTAGTGCACTCGATCTTTCATTGTCGATATCTATTTCTAATTCTTCTACCAACGGCATCATGCCCATTGGTCTAGCTTCCTTACCAATTAAAAGTTCTAATGGACTTATCTTCGTAACTCTATTGGCCGTGCAATTCATTGCCAACTGAACCTCCTTTAAGGCTTAAGGCTTCTTGCCAGGATCGCTCACTTGTCTCTACCGCTGTCAACATCGCCTTCATGGTACTCATTACGCGTTCCACCTGCCCATTGGCACGGCTAGCGCCAGTTGCGATTAGGTGTAAGTCTATTTTTTGTGTTGCACAGAACTGCCTAAAATCGTTACTGGCAAAACTGCGGCCCTGGTCGGCAATTATACGACTTGGTACCCCAAACATACAGATAGTTGATTTTAACGCCTCAATGCAGCTGTTCGTGTCAAGGCCAAGGGAGTGATGCAAATGAACGTATTTAGTGAAGGCATCTATTTGCACTATCACATATTCTTTGACGTCATTCTTACCACTCAGCTTGCCACTGATGTCCATGTGCACTGTATGCCAAGGTACACTGACTTTTGGTATGGGATGGAGTTCTATCTGCGCCTTTCCCGAAGTTGATTTGGAAAGTTTGCAGGTGATGCAAATTATCTACAAATTTTCGTACGTATTTAGACATACTCGGAAACCAATACTGTGTGTATACCTTGTCTAAAGTTTTCTCCCAGCCCAAGTGCATTAGTGCCTCATGCACATGATTGATTACGGACCACTTAAACGCTCGTGGGATTACCGGCAGACATCGACTTCTTCTTTCATTTCTTTGTATTTTCCGGTATAACATACCAGACCGCAACTCATACGTTTTAGCATCTTCTAACTTTAATTCATTGTTTTGCAGCTTTGATACTAGTTCGGAAATTTCGGAATCTCGATGCTGTTCAGCAAGCAGCCAGTCATCGGATATATTTGCTAGATCTATTCGCACTTCTGTTGTTTTACAACTGGTAAAACAACACATCTACATGTGCCATGCTACTTCCCTTTCTATACTCTACCTCAAACTCAAAAGATTGTAGGTAAGCCCACCAACGATGGACCCTCGGTGTCAAATCTTTCTTGTGGCGACTAGCTTTAAGAGAGTTGCAGTCCGTGTACACCACGAATGGGCGGCCATGTAGATAATGGCGGAAATGTTTGACTGCATTGTAGACAGCCAACGTCTCCAACTCGTACGAGTGGTATCTTGTTTCTGCTCCCGTGGTGCACTTGCTATAGTACTCAATGACTCTAGGTTTACCGTTTACCTTGTGCATCAATATTGCACCATACCCATCTGCACTAGCGTCAGTATGAAGTTCAACCGGGAACTGTGGATCATAGATGATAAGAACCGAATCGCTAACCAGAGTAGATATAATCTCTTGGCGCACCTGCTCATGTTTTTCACGCCACTCAAATTTGCTGTTTTTCAAAGTTAATAAATATAAAGGTTTCATTAATTCGGAAAATCGTTGGACGAATGGTCGAAAATAGGATGACAAGCCAATGAATTGTCTGAGCTGCGTAACTGACTGAGTGGGCGGCAACGCGGCCAATGACTGATTTTTTCGTGGGTTTGGTCTTATTTCACCCATCTCAATTTTATATCCTAGATATTCTACACTAGTCTGTAAGAAAGAACACTTTTTTATGTTGTAGGAAAACCCAGCACTTGATAGTCTTTGCAATACCTCCTTGAGTCTAAAGAAAGCTTCCTCCTTTGTGTTAGCGACAATAAGGACATCGTCGATGTAAACAATTGCATATGAATAAGCCACTTCACCCAAGGCTCTCATGATGGCTCGCTGAAACACTGATGATGCGTTTTTTAAACCAAACGGCATGGCTATGAACTCGTATTGGCCATCTGTCGTGACGAATGCAGTGCGTTCAATAGAGTCTGGATGTATGGGTATCTGGTAAAAGCCACTGGCCATATCAAGACTCGTGAAATACTTGCTGCCACGCAATCTATCAATTTGATCTGCAATCAGAGGCAGTGGGTATTTATCTGAGATGGTATTTGCGTTCAATTCCCTAAAATCAATACACAAACGATCACTTCCATCCTTCTTCTTAACCAATAACATTGGGCTCGCAAGAGGGGAGCAACTTGGTCGTATGACTTTGGATGCCAGCAGTTCCTGTATTTTATCCCTCACTAGCAATTTTTCTTCCGTGCTGAGCCTATATGGACGCCTCATTACCGTTTTATTAGTATCAATTAGACGGATTTCTAGTTCGCCTGTGGTAACTCGTCGGCTTGGAATACCCTTTATGAATGCTGATGCGTGTACCTTTAATATTTCTGCCAGTTCGGCTTTATCGGACGGACTCAGATTCACATTACCATTTATGGAATCCATGAGGTTTAATTCAGCAATGTTGGACAGTGTATTGACTGTGTTAATTTTGTACAGAATGAATTTGTTAGCATCTATAGTTACACCAAGTCCCTGGCCTAGAATTTCACGACCAATCAGCACGTCATACTTTAAAAATTTATCCATCACTACATGAAACAAAATTTCTATGGAAAGTTCACATATTTTTACAGTGGCTAGAATTTGCATTGTGCATGTAACAGAGCCTTCGCCTATGCCACTTATAAGCACTGTATTGTTGATCTTCTTACCCACTAACTTATCTGATAATTTCTCTTTTATTAGAGAGCACTCTGCTCCGGAATCAAAAAAGTATGGAACGGGCTCACCATGTTGGTACAGGGTTCCCTTTGGATCGACGACGGTGCATACATCCACTCTCTTCTCATACGGGTTGCCCTTGCTTGTCGATGATGAGGCCATTGTACATGTGGTTGCGATATGGCCCAACTGGCCACACTTATAACAGGTCACGGCTGACATGTCCCTCCTCTGTACGGTGTTGCTGCGAATCGAGTTGCTTTTTACGTCACTCCCGCCTCCAGGTCTCCTGCTTCGACAGTCTGCCATTTTATGTCCAGGTTTTCCACACAAGTGACACTTCAATTGCCACGGCGATCTCTGCTTCTTCCGGTCTGGGCCACTGGCGTGGTCTGGTGTTTGAGAATCACTGCGCTTGCCAAAAGCATAGGCACGCAGTTGTTGCTCCAGTTCGCTTCGTGTTGTTATGTTTGTTGTAAATAGCAAACGTTGCAGCCGTTTGTCCAATTGCGCAGCGTGCGCCAGCACTACCGAAACCGCAATCTCTTCATTGCTCATCTTCTTCCACTTTGCTAGCAGTGCCGTTACTTGTCTGCTAGCATATACAGACAAGCACTCGCTTGGCTTTGGGACACTGCTAAACATGTTTAGCAAAATGGCGGCCGGTGTCTCAACACCTTCGTAACGTTGAATGAAGAGTTCTCGAAATTCTTGCCACTTCATTCCCGTGTAGCAGATTTGCGACAGCCACTGAGATGCTCCTCCGTCCAGAGAGTTACTTAGCGCCATAACAAGGGCCCCACCTTCCAGAGTGTTCTCTGCCATGATGATATCGACGGTTTTGCACCAAGCAGCAGCGTCAGCACTCGCAGCGTCTGGGCAGAACTTTGGTAGCGTCACTTTGTTGCTGGGTTGCGTCGCCATTTTTTCTGTCTGCATAGATTTAATTAGATCCAGCAAATTTTTGTTTTGTGCTTCCAATAAGGCACGCCATTGATCATCGGAGGAGTCTCGTGGTGAAGCGGATCCCACTTCTGATGTCGGAGATGACCGAGCATGCGCCGGTAATGAAGGAGTCTCATCCTTTCCTGCCATATTAAGTTTGGAGTAGCACTGCAAGTCGCCTGTGTTGTTCTGCTCTTCGCCTTCTCGAACTAACTGACACGCAAGCCCTTCCGCGCTCTCCTTCTCCTCTCTCGTCCTATTCTTTGCTACAACTGTACTAAGAGTA
The DNA here is from genome assembly GCA_037075285.1 of Drosophila lutescens. NCBI lineage: Eukaryota > Metazoa > Arthropoda > Insecta > Diptera > Drosophilidae > Drosophila > Drosophila lutescens. The sequence goes on from JBAMCF010001010.1 coordinate 5,746, forward strand.
GAACAACTACAGGCGCCATGCACATCTGAATCAAGTTCAAATGATGCTCTCTTTGTATAACAAAATTATCTCTCTCTCTTTTGATGCAACGGTTTATTGACATGATTTCAAATTCAAATTCAAATAATTTCCGTTAAATTCTAAATAATGATATCGATCTACGACATATACATAAATAAATTAGATTCGCATAGTTTCATGTCAGTAGCTTTAGTACTGCAAAAATGTCATGTAAAAATAGAAAAAAAGGTATATTTTCACAGCTTTTAACTAGATATAGACGTTCGATCGGCACGCGCTTTTACCCTGACCAAGGTGTGCATAAAATAATACGATTTGGAAAGTTTCATGGGAATAGCTTATATTCTGCGCGAAATATCCTGAAAAACGTCAAATGTTGACCGATTTCACCCTATTGTTCCTATGGGAGCTATAAGATATAGACGTCCGATCGGCACGCGCTTTTACCCTGATCAAGGTATGCGTAAAAGAATAAGATTCATGTCAAAAGCTCTTACACTGAGCGAAATATCTTCATTTTGTGAAAACTATATCCGATTGTTCCTATGGGAGCTATAGGATATAGACGTCCGATCGGGTCGGTTTTCAAACTTGATCTGCGTACACATGTTTTAGGACGACTGTGAAAAATTTAAGTCGCTAGCTTTTAAACTGAGCTCGCAAACGGTATTGAACCAGACATACAGACGGACAGACGGACATGGCTATATCGACTCCCCTATTGATCCTGATCAAGAATATATATACTTTATGGGGTCGGAAACGTCTCTTTCACTGCGTTACAAACTTCTGACCAAAATTATAATACCCTCTGCAAGGGTATAAAAAACTTAACTTAATAATATATAAAAAAAAGATTTCCTATATGTAACCAATTCAATTACTAAACGGCAGCTTTAGTATACAGTTGTCTGATTGGCAAGAACTATTACCCTGAGCAAGGTATACATAAATAAATTAGATTTGCATAGTTTCATGTCAGTAGCTTTAGTACTGCAAAAATGTCATGTAAAAATAGAAAAAAAGGGATATTTTCACAGCTTTTAACTAGATATAGACGTTCGATCGGCACGCGCTTTTACCCTGACCAAGGTGTGCATAAAATAATACGATTTGGAAAGTTTCATGGGAATAGCTTATATTCTACGCGAAATATCCTGAAAAACGTCAAATGTTGACCGATTATACCCTATTGTTCCTATGGGAGCTATAAGATATAGACGTCCGATCGGCACGCGCTTTTACCCTGATCAAGGTATGCGTAAAAGAATAAGATTCATGTCAAAAGCTCTTACACTGAGCGAAATATCTTCATTTTGTGAAAGCTATATCCGATTGTTCCTATGGGAGCTATAGGATATAGACGTCCGATCGGGTCGGTTTTCAAACTTGATCTGCGTACACATGTTTTAGGACGACTGTGAAAAATTTAAGTCGCTAGCTTTTAAACTGAGCGGTATTGAAACAGACATACAGACGGACAGACGGACAGACGGAAATGGCTATATCGATTCCCCTATTGATCCTGATCAAGAATATATATACTTTATGGGGTCGGAAACATCTCCTTCACTGCGTTACAAACTTCTGTCCAAAATTATAATACCCTCTGCAAGGATATAATAATAAAAAGTTTTCGGTTCAGCTTAACGCTAAAACAGATCAACGTGAAAACAGTTTCTTGTTCGGCTCAACAATATCAAAAGTTTTATTTGAAAAAATGTTAAAAATGTCTACAAATTATTCAAAATGCCGCCACTGTATATCGTTAATAATTAGCGCCTTGAAATACTCTAAAGAAAACGGAACAAAGCGTTAAGTTCACTGTTAAAAATAAAAATGTACATTGCTTTCTTTGACTTTTTATTTTAACTGCAAGGGTATATAAACTTCGGCTTGCCGAAGTTAGCTTCCTTTCTTGTTTTTAACTATTGTGTGCTGACTATCGCTGATTTCGATTCCGTTCATCGACGTAGTGACAGAACTCGAATGCAACTACAACATGGAGGTTTCCCGAAAAACGTGCAAAAACGTGCAAAAACTGTTGATTGGGCTCGATTAACAATTGTTTTGTTTATAACTTCCAATTTTTACCTTGCCTATACCGTCCTATACTTACAAGTTACACTTCACAGAAAGTAAAAATACATTTCTTATTAGTCATCGAAAAACTAAGCAACAACACATTGAACAACTGGATAAAAAATCACATATAATAAACATTCAGTGTTTATAATTTATTTCACAAACCTTCACTGTTTGTATCTATATTTAAACTTTTTTGGTTTGTTCCCGAGAAATCGCGGTGCAAAAACTACAAAGTTTCTCGTCCCTTTTTGAAAACGTGTGACCCTATTTCAAACTTTCGACTTTCTTAAGGGAAAAAATAGCTAAAAACGCCAAATAAAATTCTTTGAAAATGGATTTTGGGTTAATTTAAGTATTGTAAATAACCACAGAAGGTCATTTATGTCATACTAAAGAACAAAAAAAATGTAAAAATGCCTATCTTTCGAATGTTTTGTCCATAGCGCGCTCATTTACTGCTATTAGTGCTATAGTGCTATAGATCAGAGCTTAACTTTGCCATACAATTCAATATGGTTGGATAAGTAATGGCAGCGCAGCAGCTCGACAAAGATGAAAAATGTGTTTTTTGGTCCACTGTAAGTCGGCTGTAAGTATCGTAAAAACTCGAAATAAATCCGTTGAAAAATCATAATGGGTACCAACTTAAAGTTAACATCCTACCGAATAAAACGAATAAACTAGTGTAATGTTAATGTTGTTTGGTATATATGTGTGGAATAAATATATTTCAATGTGGGTAGTAATGTAGATGTATTTTTGTTGGGTAAATATTTGTGTAAATTTGCCGAGTAAATTGTAGTGTGTTTATGTAGATAAATTGCCATGAAGTTGTGTGTATGTACGGATGGAAAATTGGCGAATGGACAATACTGGCAGTTTAGTTAATAATTTAGGAACTCTTAATGTACGTGTGTGTGTATGACTATATATCCTGCAGTTCCCGAATTCAGCCCAAGCCCTGAAATAGCACTGAGTCGACTGCGTCGACGGCAGAGCGTCGGCAGAATCGACTCTCTCACCAAACCCCTCTTTCTCAATCTCTCTCTTTACGAAATTAATTGGGTGGATATGTGCCGAGATATATGTATGTAGGAAGAAATTCGAAAAAAGTCCGAAATTTAACATTTTAAACTTTAAAAAATCTTTAAAAAACTGTGCAATCGAAAAAAAACAAGAGAGAACGCTATAGTCGGGTTGGTGTCCCGACTATCTAATACCCGTCACTCAGCTAAAGGGAGTGCGAGGGAGATGGATATATAACATTTTTTTGATTGCGAATAACTTTTTAATGAATGGTCCGATTTGAAAAATGTCTTCTACATTTCGATAGGTATAAATACACACAATTTATACTTCTCGGAAATCTTTAAAGGTGTGGGCGCCAGACACATTTTAAAATCGATAGTGGGCGATTGTGGGCGTTAGAGGGGCGTGGCACCTTTTTGAAATAAACTTGCGCTGCGTAGGAACTCCTAGAATATGCATGCAAAATGCAAATTTTCTAGCTTTTATAGTTTCCGAGGTCTCAGCGTTCATACGGACGGACAGACGGACGGACAGACCGACAGACGGACATGGCTATATCGATGGTTATATCCCTGTTACATACTTGTGCACGAATACAATATACCCTTTTACTCTACGAGTAACGGGTATAATTAGTGGAATTTTCGTGATCTAGGGCTCCAACACTAACAGAATTTGCAATCAATTGGCTGTAAACTAGTGTTGTTTGCATAATTTAACCAAAACATACATTGGCGGTTCTTTTACAAGCCGAATGGATTTTTTTAGTTTTTTAATTTTAATTTTTTTGTAGTAATATCCTAGCGCTGCAAGCGTAAGCTTGCGCCAGCTGGCCAAAAATATTTTTTCACATTTTTTATTTCTCTATAATGTTTTTTACGCGTACTTTTCGGAAAATAGAAAATACGTGTATCAGGATTTAGTTTGCCAAAAAACGTGAATTTTGAAAAAGTACCCTCTCATTGAAAATCTGTATCTCCGGTTGTAGTAATCAAATTGCCTTCGTGTCTTTTGCATTATTTCGATTAAAATCTGTTCTTCTCAAAAAAAAAGATTTAAACAATTTTTTTAAACATTGCCCCCAAAAAAAGTTTTATGTTTACATTGCTTGTGAAGGCAAAAGTTTTTTTAATTGTAATATATGCACCATATTGTTAGTTACAATCGTTTTTTTTTTAAGGGTCTTGCAAAAAAAAATCGATTTTTTTTAAATTTTTTTCTTGTAGATTAACATCTTAAGATTATACAAAAAAAGTTTAAAGTCAACTTTGGAAGTTATACTAAAACCAGTACCCTAAGGGCCGTTTTCTCGTCCGTACTTTAGTTTGCCTGCCGGGACAACGGGGCGATAAACCAAAAATCGTTTACTCGTCCTTATGTTAGCGCAGGTAGCGGCAAATTTTGTCTCGGTACTTCATCCACCGTGCCAAATTTTTGCGGTTGGATTGTGCGCAAGTGTTGCCAGACATTCGAGCGTTGTCAATCCGGTTCCACTCTTCTTTCGAAAACAGCTGATTCTAATTACAGTTAAATATGAATCAAAATTGTTCAAGTCATCCAATTTATTATACATTGAATAAACTCTGTGGGATATCGTCGAATTGTCTGAAGTGCGAACCTATCGGCGCATATATCAAGTCCAGAGAAATTACTTCGAACATTACAGTGATGAAGAATTTGTTAAAAGGTTTCGCTTGTGTAAAAGCACGGCACAATTTGTTTTGCAAAAAATTGTTTTGCGACTTGAATCTAAAGTAAAGAAGTAAGAGCATTCATTTGGTTTAACTAATTCCATATAATCAAAAACCATTATTACAGGGAAACGACAATACAGCCATAGATTGCACGCACGTGTTACGAACTGCTATTTTTTCTTTGGCAGTGCCGCTAGCTCAGTATTTTCTCAGGGCGGAGCCCCCCTAATGCCACAGCTCGCAACATAAACATCGATTGCTACACGGTCTCACATCACTAAACTATCGGTTATCTCTAACAAACAAAAGGTAAACAAAGGTAAATTAATATAAATGACGGAAAATATTGAACGTTTTGGTGGCTTTAGATGGCTTAGCCAAGCACGCCCACCCAACCAAGGATGCCCCGGAGGATTCCGCAGAGGCATCACCCATTTTTAGACCGTCGGAGTCACTCCTCGCGCCTACATCAGTTCCATCTCCCCCACAGCGACAACTCACTCACACATTTCGGTCTTCATTTACAATTTAATATCCACAGTAAGTTTTATATATAAACATTGTTATTATCGTACTCCCATCAACTAATTTCTCTTTCTTTCAGCCTTCAATATCACAGTTGGCCGCCGTCTCAAAACTTAGGCGGTCAAAGCAGAGGAACTTGCTTCCCTGGGAAAAGCTACAGGCGCCGCGGAACTATGCTCCACCAGTCATTTGTTGGTGAAGCTCACACTAAACGGGGCGCAAATGAGACACACTTTCTGTGTGTCGGGTCACCTGATCCAAAGGAGCTCCCTGGGAAAACAAGGGACAGGCCAAATAGGTAATTGCGCGCTGCAATCTCCCCCACCGAAAACCAAGGCTCGCGACCCTTTTAATAGGCAACACTGAGGACAACTATGGTTTTAGGGTCTGAATTTGGACAAATTTACACGTAACCATGGGAAGTATTCCGATTGATATTTACTATGAGATAAATATAACTAATTATAACTATTTTCAGCCACTTCTAGCTAGATAACGGGCGATTCTATCCCGGACGAGGGCGCCGGCGGCCAGCGGCCGTTAAAGCCGGGAAGCCCCGAGGAATGGGGACGGTTTATGGCGTGGCGGTTCACCGCCGCACCAATTGACGCCGGAGGTCCCGAAGGCGAGTGGGACTGACACCCAGGAACGGACTCACCGGGGATGGTTTGCCTGGCGCTGGCGGCGTACGAGAAGGCAGGGTAGGCTGGTTCGAGTGCGTCTAAAACGGCTTCAGGGACATCACCACAGGCTCTCGGATCCAGTTTAAGGTGCGTAGGAGAATTTCCAAAATTCCTTCCAACATGAAATCCGTATCGCCGAGTTTCCAGGAATAACCTCCAAATTAAATCTGCCGGGGCCCTTTTTGTTGGGACCCCGGTTGCCCTACAGACAATTATTTGTTAACTTGTTGCTGCTATGCTTGTGTACTTTGTGTGTCCTTCTTTCAGATCACAGCCGGATGTCCTTAGCGTGATACACTCCCAGACTGCGGCCTTGGAGGTCCTCCAACAAGTATGCATTGCCGCCGACGGATTTGACCACCCTGGCCTTCAGGAACTTGCGAGCAAACTTCGCATTGAAGGATTTGCTGAAGTCACTCAGCACGAAGTTGCGGCGGAAGACTTCTTGACCCGGTTTAGCGAGTAGCGTACGGGCTCGCTTATCATAGCGTTGCCGGCTCATCTCGTACGCACCCTCCAGCTGCTTCTGAACCTTGGCGTGGATTACCCGAAGCTTATCCTTGGTCTGCATTCCCGCCATCTCGTGGTCGCACAGGGACCGTAGTTGTCTGGCTAACTTGTAGCTGGAACCGTTGAGGAACATATGATGGCCGAATACTGTGAAGAACGGCGCTTCTCCGGTAGCCGAATGGACAGTGTTCCGGATGGCCACTTCAATCTCCGGCAGATGTGCATCCCATTCCCGGTGATCTTCGTCCAAGAAACTGCGAATCGCTGCCAGGACACTACGGTTAACCCGTTCCGCTGCATTGCTCTGGGGTGAGTATATCGGCGTCTTGATGTGCTGGATCCCGAAGCCATCTATCATCTCCTCAAACGCCTTGGATGTGAACTGCTTTCCATTATCAGAATGTATTGTTTCAGGCACACCGAACTTGTATAACACCTCGTTCACCAGGAAACTCACCACGTTAGACGCCGTCGCATCCTTCATGGCCTTTAGGAAGGTGTACTTGGAGAAATGGTCCACCACGATAAAAATCCACGCGTGACCACTCTTAGACCTCGGATACTTTCCCAGGAAATCGATGTAGAGTTTCTGGAATGGCCTTTCCGTCTCTACCCTCTTTCCAATTCCCACCTGCATCCTGAAGTTCGGCGCTTTGGACTCCTTGCACACCTCGCAAGCCCGGACGTACTCACGCACCTGGATAGTCATCCCTGGCCAATAGAACTGGCGTCGTATGGTCTCCAACGTCTTCGCCATTCCACCATGGCCAGCCTTGGGGTCCGAATGGGCACGCTCTATCAAGCTGTGCGTTAGGCTCTGCGGAATCCACAGCTTCCACTCGGATCCTTCCAGTTCATCGTCCAGATTCGGATTACCCAAGCGCTTGAAGATCAGTCCGCCGTCAACTTTGAGGACCGGTAAGTTCTCCCTGTTGGACTCTACATCTTGCACTAACTCCAAATAATCCTCTTCAGCAAACTCGGTCGTCTCGAATCCCAATAACTCCGTCGGATCAATCAGAACTTCCTCGATGCAGCGGGAGAGAGTATCGGCGACTACGTTCTCGCTGCCTTTACGATGCTCAATGCCGAAATCGTACCCCTGCAGCTGGAGAGACCATCTCGCGAGTCGTCCTGACAGATCCTTCATCGTCATCAACCACTTCAGGCTGGCGTGATCGGTGATGCATGTGAACGGCATCCCCTCCACATACGGTCTGAACTTCCGAATGGGTAGGATGGCTGCCAGACACTCTTTCTCCGTGACCGAGTAGTTCACCTGGTGCTTGTTCATCTTGGCCGAGAAGAACGCGATGGGTTGCTCGTCTCCGTCCTGGTTCCGCTGAAACAAAACCGCACCGACGCCAACGTGAGATGCGTCGCACTGGATGAAGAAATGTTTCTTGAAGTCCGCATGAACCAGGACCGGCGCGCTCGTCAAGGCCAGCTTTAGGTCATCTACTGCTTGTGTGGCGCTGGGATTCAATGAAAACCTGGTGTTTCCCGACTTCTTTAAGGCTTCGGAGAGCGGTGCAGCCAGCGTGGCGAAGTTCCTCACAAATCGTCGATACCACCCAGCAGTGCCAAGGAAGGCTCTTACTTCCTTCATGGATTTCGGGTAAGGCATCTTCTGAATTGCCGACACTCGTCCAGGATCCATCCGTATGAGTCCACCTCCGACTATAAACCCCAGGTACGTTAAAGACTTAAAGCAAAACTTCGACTTCTTTAACCCTATCGTCAATCCTGCTGCTTTCAGACTTTGGGCTACGCGAAGCAAGTATCTCAGGTGCGTCTGGAAATCTGGAGCGAGGATTAGGAGATCGTCAAGGTAGACGAAGACGTTGGATCTGAGTTCCGCTGGTATCACCCGATCCATAAGTCGCACCAAGCGTTGTGCCGCGTTGCACAGTCCAAATGGCATCATCCGGAACTGGTACAATGGTCTGCCTGGAACCGTGAACGCCGTGTACTCCTTGCTTTTGTCGTCCAGTTCGATCTGCCAGAACGCAAACTTGAGATCTACGCTGGAGATGTAATGCGTCTGATCTATCCTGGAGAGGATTCCATCGATACTGGGCAAAGGATACGCATCCTTGACCGTCAGCGCGTTCAGCTTACGGGCATCCAGACAGAACCTGTCTTTCCCGGGCTTCGATACCACCGTTGTGCGATTGCTCCACGGGCTTTTGCTCTCCTCGATGACACCCAGTTCCAGCATTTTGTCAATTTCATCCTCGACCACCTTTTGCTTCGCCGGAGACATCGGATACGGACGATCTTTGAACACCCGGGCTCCCTCGATCAGCTCGATGGAATGCTTTTCCATGCTGGTGGTTCCTAGGCCATCCCGTTCAAAGGTAAGAAACTCCTCCTTGACCTTTTCCAACGCCTTCTTTTCCTCCGCAGAAAGGCTCCAGGATTCCGGCTCCTCCTTCGTCTCGTCCTCATCCTCCTGATCGGCGTAGTGTTCCATCTGGCTGGCATGGATTTCCTCAGCTGCCTTGACGACTCTCGGCCCCGGGTTTCCTACGACGGCTGGAGCAAGTCCAAACGCACGCCAGAAGTCGACTCCGAAGTACGCTGTTTGTTCCAGGTATGGGCAAAGGTAGAACATGATCACCTTACTCACGCCTTTGTATCTCACAGGTAGTTCCACGCGTCCGATAATGGATCGGTCCTCACCAGAAGCGGTCCGGACTACCGAGAAATAAGGCTGAACCGTCACTCCCAGCGTTTCCACGAGCTCTCTACAATGTTTGCCTAGCACGCTTACACTGGCCCCTGTGTCCAACAAGCCGGTGAGCAGCTTGCCCATGACCTCAACGTCGGCAAAGGGTCTCGGATCGCCGGAATCGATGCGCTTCACGGCCGCCACCACCTCTCGTCGTCGGGATCTCCGCTGCCTAAAGCGTTCCCTTGCCTTCTGGACTCTCCGTGAGACGATACGCATGCCGCTCAGTTGATGTTCTGCAAAGATCCTGTTTCGCGCTTCCATGTATTGCCGTAGCCGTTCTTCAGCCGGTAGGTATCTTAACAAGTACTTATTTCTATCAAATTGGCTATATAAGTAATTATTTATCACGTTATTGTTAATTTTGGGTACTACTTCGTGGGATTCCAATCTGAGCGAGTCCCTCCCACCTTTTGACTGCCCAGTCGACCGTTTTCCGCACACTCTGGGCATTTGGGAGTAATGGTGTCCGGTCTGCCGCACTTGCAGCAGAACCTCTTCCACTCCGTGGACGGGCAGTCTCGGAATCCGTGCTCCGCGGCTCCACAATTCCAGCAGCCTGGCTTGAACGGGTTTCTAGGCCGTCCACGGATTTCGTCCACTTCGAGGATCTCCTGCTCGTCGACCTCGTCCGGTATGCGCGCTTCGCTGACCCGCAACTTGTTCAGCTGCCCGTACGCAGCACGTCCTCGACGACCGAAGGTCTTCTCCACTTCGACGCACTCCTCCCGAAGTTCATCCACCGTGAGTACATCCATCGCGTAGACAAACCTGGCTATTCCATCCCTCAAGCCCTTTTTCACCACCTTCACCAATTGCCGCTCTGGCATTGGTTTTTTCAGGCGGGAGGCGAGTTGCTGAATTGCGTGAATGTAGTCATCCACGCCTTCTCCTGGCTGCTGCTCACGCTGTAGTAGCTCGTGCATCCTTTCGTGTTCCGTCTGATGACCCCGGAACCGATCCATCAGAGCCCTGCGCAGCTGGTTCCAAGTGTCCACCCTGGCTTGGCGTACATGGACCCAATACCACTCCCTTGCTCTGCCCGATAGGAGGGCGTGGAAGTTACGCAGAACTTCATTCCACGAACACTGATGCTGCCGCTGCAGGAACTCCAGACGGAACACGAAATCGTCGACGGAATTGCGGTCGTCCTCGCCATCGAAGGAGACATTCCAGCGGTCCACTCGGATCCATCGGTTCCCGTTGCCAGCTCCCGAGTTGGCGTAAAGCCGCGGCTCGTCCCTGAAATCAGCAGCCCTGCGATCCTCGACACGCCACTGCCGAGCGTGGCGATCGTTCCGGCCTGGCGGAGGGTACTCCGGTTCCTGGCTCAGGCTGCTGTCGCTTCCCGGAGACTCGTCCACCAGTGGCCGAGGTCGATGCCTGGGTGGCAGCTCTGGAGGCCTTCGGATGCCTCCGTCCGTCTCCTGCCGCTGATGGACTTCACCGGCTGCTGGGGCGGCTTCTGGACCCGTCGACCTGGGCAACAGTGATCCTTGTCGATCCCCGCTCTCCTGTAGCGGCTGCGGTCTGCTCTCGGCTGGCCTAAGGACGTCATTCAGCAACTTCATCATGTCCATGAATCCGTTCCTGATCTCCTCCCGCAACGTCTGGCTAACTCCCGACTCCTGGGACGCGCGGTATGTTTGGGCCGCTTGTGCTAGAGCTGCATTCGCCGCCGACTCAGCTGCTGCATCCCGTTTCAGGTTTGGCTCCTGAGGATCCTTCTGCTCCGAACCCGCCAGTTTATCCCGCGCCTCGACAAACCCCTTGAAATCGATATTTCTGGGCGATCGATGCTGTTCGATGTCCACCGGTTGATCCCTAATCCGATCCACTGGACCACCGCCTACCGGCGTTCTGGGTAAACCCCCAGCCAGTGACATTCGCACCAACCCTGCAGCGCCCTCTCCGTCAGTGGACCAGTCTTCGTCGGCGTTGGGAGAACCCATCGACCTTAGCTGATGGCCATGCCTATTGTCTGTATCCTTCTCCATTTTTTCCCTAACTAACCAATAACCCAAAACCAATAAATAATATAATACAAATAAATAAATAAATAAGAATGAACAAATATGATAATAAATAAATAGAAATAAATAAATATGATAATAAATAAGATAAATACTCCTGCTGGCTTTTCCTTCCCATCGGCATTTTCTATTTTAAATCGCGGTAACCGTGCAACGCGTAGGGCTGCTACGGGTCACGATTACCATTTAAGTTTAACACCGACATAAAATTAGAAATTCAGGACGGGGAGAAAAAACCCAGGAATTTAATACATTCTAAACAAAACAAAATTTTAAATAAATAACTAACAAAAACCAAGCTTTCTAACTTACTATATCACAGAATTTATCACAGATTTCTTTTTGTGTACTCGCTATCACACGACGTACCCCGTGATGCAAAACCTGGCTTCTGCCGGGATGCCATCACCGGTTTACTGGGAATCCTGTGACCAGGAGCAATTTGTCGGCGAAATTTGCTGACCAAGCCTCCTATTCTGTGACTTTCTTTTTGTACGCCGTTTGACTTCCCCGTCATCACCTCCGATGCAATTGCAAACATATATTGCAAGCCACCGTTGGGAATGACGAAGGGAGTCAGGGCCATCAATGGGCGAGACGTCGCCGCTTCGACAATTTTATTGTTTAAATTGGGCGCCACTATGTTACGAACTGCTATTTTTTCTTTGGCAGTGCCGCTAGCTCAGTATTTTCTCAGGGCGGAGCCCCCCTAATGCCACAGCTCGCAACATAAACATCGATTACTACACGGTCTCACATCACTAAACTATCGGTTATCTCTAACAAACAAAAGGTAAACAAAGGTAAATTAATATAAATGACGGAAAATATTGAACGTTTTGGTGGCTTTAGATGGCTTAGCCAAGCACGCCCACCCAACCAAGGATGCCCCGGAGGATTCCGCAGAGGCATCACCCATTTTTAGACCGTCGGAGTCACTCCTCGCGCCTACATCAGTTCCATCTCCCCCACAGCGACAACTCACTCACACATTTCGGTCTTCATTTACAATTTAATATCCACAGTAAGTTTTATATATAAACATTGTTATTATCGTACTCCCATCAACTAATTTCTCTTTCTTTCAGCCTTCAATATCACAGTTGGCCGCCGTCTCAAAACTTAGGCGGTCAAAGCAGAGGAACTTGCTTCCCTGGGAAAAGCTACAGGCGCCGCGGAACTATGCTCCACCAGTCATTTGTTGGTGAAGCTCACACTAAACAGGGCGCAAATGAGACACACTTTCTGTGTGTCGGGTCACCTGATCCAAAGGAGCTCCCTGGGAAAACAAGGGACAGGCCAAATAGGTAATTGCGCGCTGCAATCTCCCCCACCGAAAACCAAGGCTCGCGACCCTTTTAATAGGCAACACTGAGGACAACTATGGTTTTAGGGTCTGAATTTGGACAAATTTACACGTAACCATGGGAAGTATTCCGATTGATATTTACTATGAGATAAATATAACTAATTATAACTATTTTCAGCCACTTCTAGCTAGATAACGGGCGATTCTATCCCGGACGAGGGCGCCGGCGGCCAGCGGCCGTTAAAGCCGGGAAGCCCCGAGGAATGGGGACGGTTTATGGCGTGGCGGAGGTCCCGAAGGCGAGTGGGACTGACACCCAGGAACGGACTCACCGGGGATGGTTTGCCTGGCGCTGGCGGCGTACGAGAAGGCAGGGTAGGCTGGTTCGAGTGCGTCTAAAACGGCTTCAGGGACATCACCACAGGCTCTCGGATCCAGTTTAAGGTGCGTAGGAGAATTTCCAAAATTCCTTCCAACATGAAATCCGTATCGCCGAGTTTCCAGGAATAACCTCCAAATTAAATCTGCCGGGGCCCTTTTTGTTGGGACCCCGGTTGCCCTACAGACAATTATTTGTTAATAAATTACACTATTAACCTAACTCGCTAACACTCACTTCTTTCCGTATTTTGCACAAACACTTATTTGAGTAACTCCCGCTGCGTGTGCCTCATTTGACAATATGGCTGCGACTACCTCAATATCTGCCTATCATCATTCTCATCCCGCCATATTCCCTTGCCTCTCCCAAAATTGGGTCATTGGCCATATTCAAGGCCATGGAAGATAATCCCTGAGCGAACCGGGATTAAGCCAAATGGCCAGATCGTCCGCCAGATTCCCCACAGGGGGGCGCCACCGAACCCATCGCCCTATCGTCCGGACATATCGATAGAAAGTATCCCACAATCGACTCCAACTGCAACACACGTAAGAATTCAATCTCCAGGGGGCGATTCCGGAGAGATATATCGGAATAGAAAAGGTTACTTTTCTATAAATGTGCAAGCTGTCTGCAATGCGAAATTAGAATTTCAGGATTTGGTGGCAAGGTGGCCAGGATCACCACATGACAGCAATATTTTTAATAATAGTCGTCTAAAATTTTTATAAGAAAGCGGTCATTTCCGAAACGATGTAATCTTAGGAGACAGCGGGTACAAGCAGTGCAAGTACATGATGACTCCATTATTAAGTCCTCGCTCAGCAGCTGAAAACCTCTATAATGAATCTCAGATTTTTTTATTAGTTTGAAATGCTGTTTATATCAGCAGCTGTTAGTATGACTGTTTTATGGTATTTTTCGATAGTTTTTCGATTAATTTTTGACAATTAGTTAACTCTTCTTGTCTCGTCACGGAAATTGTGCTGAGCTAGTCAAAACGAGGACGGAAGCTAACTTCGGCAAGCCGAAGTTTTAATACCCTTGCAGATTACACGAATTTAAATTTGACTACAATAGCAACATGAATTAATAAACAAAATATTTCATAATTCAAAAAATTAAATTTTAAAATTTTTCTTCCTATTGCTCCTATGGGAGTACTATAGCTCCATATAGACGTCCGATCGGCACGCGCTTTTACAATGATCAAGGTGTGCACAAAAAATACGATTTGGAAAGATTCATGTCAATAGCTTTTACACTGTGCGAAATATCTTTAATTTTGCAAGTTATATCCGATTGTTCCTATGGGAGCTATAGGATATAGACGTCCGATCGGCCCGCGCTTTTACCCTGATCAAGGTGTGCACAAAAAATACGATTTGGAAAGATTCATGTCAATAGCTTTTACACAGTGCGAAATATCTTGAATTTTGCAAGTTATATCCGATTGTTCCTATGGGAGCTATAGGATATAGACGTCCGATCGGCACGCGCTTTTACCCTGATCAAGGTATGCACAAAAAAATACGATTTGGAAAGATTCATGTCAATAGCTTTTACACAGTGCGAAATATCTTTAATTTTGCAAGTTATATCCGATCGTTCCTATGGGAGCTATAGGATATAGACGTCCGATCGGCACGCGCTTTTACCCTGATCAAGGTGTGCACGAAAAATACGATTTGGAAAGATTCATGTCAATAGCTTTTACACAGTGCGAAATATCTTGAATCTTGAAAGTTATATCCGTTTGTTCCTATGGGAGCTATAGGATATAGACGTCCGATCAGCACGCGCTTTTACCCTGATCAAGGTATGCACAAAAAAATTCGATTTGGAAAGATTCATGTCAATAGCTTTTACACTGTGCGAAATATCTTGAATTTTGAAAGTTATATCCGATTGTTCCTATGGGAGCTATAGGATATAGACGTCCGATCGGCACGCGCTTTTACCCTGATCAAGGTATGCACAAAAAATACGATTTGGAAAGATTCATGTCAATAGCTTTTACACTGTGCGAAATATCTTGAATTTTGCAAGTTAAATCCGATTGTTCCTATGGGAGCTATAGGATATAGACGTCCGAATGGCACGCGCTTCTACACTGATCAAGGTATGCACAAAAAAATACGATTTGGAAAGATTCATGTCAATAGCTTTTACACTGTGCGAAATATCTTGAATTTTGCAAGTTAAATCCGATTGTTCCTATGGGAGCTATAGGATATAGACGTCCGATCGGCACGCGCTTTTACAATGATCAAGGTGTGCACAAAAAATACGATTTGGAAAGATTCATGTCAATAGCTTTTACACAGTGCGAAATATCTTGAATTTTGAAAGTTATATCCGATTGTTCCTATGGGAGCTATAGGAAATAGACGTCCGATCGGCCAGCGCTTTTACCCTGATCAAGGTGTGCACAAAAAAATACGATTTGGAAAGATTCATGTCAATAGCTTTTACACTGTGCGAAATATCTTGAATTTTGCAAGTTATATCCGATTGTTCCTATGGGAGCTATAGGATATAGACGTCCGAATGGCACGCGCTTCTACACTGATCAAGGTATGCACAAAAAAATACGATTTGGAAAGATTCATGTCAATAGCTTTTACACTGTGCGAAATATCTTGAATTTTGCAAGTTATATCCGATTGTTCCTATGGGAGCTATAGGATATAGACGTCCGAATGGCTCGCGCTTTTACACTGATCAAGGTATGCACAAAAAAATACGATTTGGAAAGATTCATGTCAATAGATTTTACACTGTGCGAAATATCTTGAATTTTGCAAGTTAAATCCGATTGTTCCTATGGGAGCTATAGGATATAGACGTCCGATCCGCACGCGCTTTTACCCTGATCAAGGTGTGCACGAAAAATACGATTTGGAAGGATTCATGTCAATAGCTTTTACACAGTGCGAAATATCTTGAATTTTGAAAGTTATATCCGATTGTTCCTATGGGAGCTATAGGATATAGACGTCCGATCGGCACGCGCTTTTACCCTGATCAAGGTATGCACAAAAAAATACGATTTGGAAAGATTCATCTCAATAGCTTTTACACTGTGTTAAATATCTTGAATTTTGCAAGTTAAATCCGATTGTTCCTATGGGAGCTTTAGGATATAGACGTCCGATCGGCACGCGCTTTTACAATGATCAAGGTGTGCACAAAAAATACGATTTGGAAAGATTCATGTCAATAGCTTTTACACAGTGCGAAATATCTTGAATTTTGCAAGTTATATCCGATTGTTCCTATGGGAGCTATAGGATATTAACGTCCGATCGGCACGCGCTTTTACCCTGATCAAGGTATGCACAAAAAAATACGATTTGGAAAGATTCATGTCAATAGCTTTTACACTGTAAGAAATATCTTTAATTTTGCAAGTTATATCCGATCGTTCCTATGGGAGCTATAGGATATAGACGTCCGATCGGCACGCGCTT
The DNA here is from genome assembly GCA_037075285.1 of Drosophila lutescens. Taxonomy (NCBI): domain Eukaryota; kingdom Metazoa; phylum Arthropoda; class Insecta; order Diptera; family Drosophilidae; genus Drosophila; species Drosophila lutescens. The sequence continues at coordinate 22,227 of JBAMCF010001010.1, forward strand.
TTACCCTGATCAAGGTGTGCACGAAAAATACGATTTGGAAGGATTCATGTCAATAGCTTTTAAACAGTGCGAAATATCTTGAATTTTGAAAGTTATATCCGATTGTTCCTATGGGAGCTATAGGATATTGACGTCCGATCGGCACGCGCTTTTACCCTGATCAAGGTATGCACAAAAAATACGATTTGGAAAGATTCATGTCAATAGCTTTTACACTGTGTTAAATATCTTGAATTTTGCAAGTTATATCCGATTGTTCCTATGGGAGCTATAGGATATAGACGTCCGAATGGCTCGCGCTTTTACACTGATCAAGGTATGCACAAAAAAATACGATTTGGAAAGATTCATGTCAATAGCTTTTACACTGTGTTAAATATCTTGAATTTTGCAAGTTAAATCCGATTGTTCCTATGGGAGCTATAGGATATAGACGTCCGATCGGTACGCGCTTTTACAATGATCAAGGTGTGCACAAAAAATACGATTTGGAAAGATTCATGTCAATAGCTTTTACACAGTGCAAAATATCTTTAATTTTGCAAGTTATATCCGATCGTTCCTATGGGAGCTATAGGATATAGACGTCCGATCGGCACGCGCTTTTACCCTGATCAAGGTGTGCACGAAAAATACGATTTGGAAGGATTCATGTCAATAGCTTTTACACAGTGCGAAATATTTTGAATTTTGAAAGTTATATCCGATTGTTCCTATGGGAGCTAGGATATTGACGTCCGATCGGCACGCGCTTTTACCCTGATCAAGGTATGCACAAAAAATACGATTTGGAAAGATTCATGTCAATAGCTTTTACACGGTGCGAAATATCTTGAATTTTGCAAGTTATATCCGATTGTTCCTATGGGAGCTATAGGATATAGACGTCCGAATGGCACGCGCTTTTACACTGATCAAGGTATGCACAAAAAAATGCGATTTGGAAAGATTCATGTCAATAGCTTTTACACTGTGTTAAATATCTTGAATTTTGCAAGTTAAATCCGATTGTTCCTATGTGAGCTATAGGATATAGACGTCCGATCGGTACGCGCTTTTACAATGATCAAGGTGTGCACAAAA
>JBAMCF010001011.1:0-39843 GCA_037075285.1 Drosophila lutescens
GCTATCACTATATATATTTAGATGTCTACCTAGGAGGTTGAAGTTCCCTAAGCAGTTAAGTGCTTTCTTTATAGCGTATACCTCCGCTTGGATGACGCTACAGTGATCTGGGAGTCTGAATGACTTTCTGATGTCTAATTGTTCGGAGTATACTCCTCGGCCAACGTGTCCTTCTAATTTTGAGCCAGCTGTATAGAAACAGATTGCGTCTGTCGGGCCCGGTCGGCCCTGTTGCCATTTCTCCCTATCTGTGATCAGGGCCTCGAATGGTGTGTGTTTGTATTCCAGAGGCTTGCATAGATCCGTTTTCTTCGGAATCGACTTATCACGCTGTAGTATCTTTGCATGACCATACAGTTGTGTTTTCCATTGTCCGGTGTCCCTCAGTCGAATGGCTGCCGATTTGGCCCCTTTCATGCCTGCTAAGTCCAGGCTAGGGAGGTTCAAGAACGCATTCAGCGCTTCGTTTGGGGTAGTTCTAAGGGCTCCACTAGTACACAAAGCCGCCATTCGCTGTACTTTTTTTAGGGGAGTTAGGATGCACCGTTTTTGTAGAGCGGTCCACCATAGAGCCACCCCGTATAAAAGGATTGGCTTGACTACCGCTGTGTAGATCCAGTTGACAATTTTAGGGGACATGCCCTACCTTAGTCCAATTGCCTTTTTACAAGAGTAAAGTGCAATGGTTGCTTTTTTGATTCTCTCTTGGTTGTTTAGGCCCCATTTGAGTTGCTTATCTAATACCAACCCCAGGTATCTGGCGTGTTCGCTAAAAGAGAGATTACAATTTTGTAATATGAGTGCACCCAAAAAAAAAAAAGTCATAGAAACGAAATTATTGTTACGTGAATTCTACACTATTGATTTTTGCATCAATAAGATGAGTATAAACTTACTACTTCCGAAAGTATTAAATTGAAACTTTCGAAGTTATCAATTCGAAACCAACGAGTTTAAAATGTATACTGACTTGGTGTACTGAAATTCAGGATTCTAGTTTATTTTTTATGCTACTTGGTATAAATGCTAAAATATTTGGTATTTATTAAATACTATTTCGTATTCAGTGTATACTATGTTTGCAATCTGTAATATACATTTCATACTAATTTAGCAAAGCAAGTAAAAATAGTATACCCCGTACTAAAAACACAAAATTTAATTTTTTTTTACATATATTTTCTACATTTTATATATTATTTCATGTATTTTTTAGATTTTTATAAATTTCTGAAGGTAATTTTTAATTTTACACATACAAAATATGTGCTTACGTATGCAAGCTAAGGTTTAGGATAATGAGGCAATGCAGTTGCCGATCTTATCCTCCGCCTACACAGCCCGTGCAGGGGGTTGACACCGTGGCACGTCGCTGCTCACGGAGATGTTGGTCCTTAGATGGGTGTTGCGGCAAGTTGGTGCCCACAACAACCAGTCACCTTGTGATCGCCTCGATTGCTATAGAGTGCGAATCGAGACCAGGTGGTGGCCACGATCGGTGACAATTACGCTGCTGACCTTCCTCGTGTAATTCGAACAAGCCGATTGCTGGGTCTTAGCTTCGGCTCTGATACTCGCAGTTTCAAAGAACAAATATCGTTCAATTTAGAAGAAGTGCCTTTATTGTTTGGCGGTCAGCGAAGAACTAATTTACAAAATGAGAGAACTTAAACTTAACCCTAGCTCGCACGGATCACGACCGATGTAAGTCTTCGTGTCCCATTCATCTTAGTGCACTGCCCGACTCCTCTTGCAGCTCACCGTTGTTTTGTTAACTACTCCCCTTCTTTTGAAAAATGGACGTCCTCGGCCATGTCCATGTTAGAAAGGATTTGCGCCACCGGTATCGAGGCTCCGCTTCGCCGACTGTTGATAAGCTTTAAAAATCTTTGTTTCGCAGCACGCGAAACAGATTGACGCCGCTGCAGCTTGCATCTATATTAAGCATTTGCAACTCCGTTATGTGCTGCAGGTTTTCTTCGTTTAACTAGTAAAGAAAGGGCAGGCTTCAAAAGGGGTAGTGTCATGTTGCATTTCGTTGACGTGGAGAGCTTGCTTTTGGGAGCGTTCAAATTGGTGGAAAGTAGTTGGCATATCTTTATAACGGGTGCTAGTCGCTGGGCTGAGCTGACCAAAGGGTCCAAGTGGATAGTAGCACATTCCTTGACGTGACAGCGAGGATTCTGGTTTTAACCTCCGCTACAATGTCTTCATCGATGTGAGAAATGCGGGCGGTTTGTGCAATTGGAAATATAATCGTATTATCTACTATAAAAACTAAAAATGAGTGGTACAAAATTCAGTGATTTCTATCTAGTGTTTTCATGTTAGCCACATTAAGCAGGTGTCTAAGCTAACCTCTGTGATACCTTCTATCAGAATCGCTTTTGGGATATTAGAGTCAACTTTGCCAATCCAAAACACTTATTTTAGGGAGACTGAGGGCAATCCAGATGTTTTTATATTTAAATTTAACGAGCAACGCCATTGCAGATAAGATACTCCATAGATGACGACATTCAAATTATTAATTTGTGGAATGCGTATTATTGTACTGACCCTGGTTGTGTGAGCGTTTATCTGAGCTTGCGTTTTAAAATGTATGGTAAGTCGCTACCTTTGCAAGTTGTTAGTGCTCAACCTGATACAGTAAGCCTAGGCAAAAATGCTGTATGTGGCCCTTATCGAATGTTGTCCTTGTGGACCACCCTCCCCTTAATTAGGACAGTTGTCCCAATATCAGCATCGACCTTGTTCTCGACATACAGAGGCGTAAGTTTGTCCCCAAATCTCTTATTGGTTTTTACTAAAATCTTCTCACCTACCTCAAATACCCTGTTCTGCCGAGCTGGATTATTTCGATCCAACTGCTCTTGCTGTGCCTTCTTCAGGTTCATGATTATACCCGGGGCTAATTCAGCGCCAGCATAGATAATCTCAATAGGTTTCTTGTTTGTAATAGAGTGAAATGTCCTGTTATATTCTATGGTCGCCTGAAGGCATAATTGAGTGACATCGTCTATCTTCCTTTCCAATTTTAGACACCTGGCAATCTCTATAAGAGTGCTGTGGTACCTTTCCATTTCACCTTTCGACGTACTGTGTAAAGGTGGGGCATTTGCCATATCAATATCGTACTGATTTTTCAGCATGAATCGTATCGTTTCGGATTTAAATGATGCCTCATTATCGCAATATATTGATTTGACATTAGGGAAAGGTTCACCAGCTGAAGGATCGGGACCTTTACATCCAATATAGCACGCGATGCTATTGGCTGCATGACCGCGAACTTGCTAAATTTATCAACAGCAGTGAGGAAGTACTTTCCCCCTGTTGAGAAGATGTCCATATGTAGCATCTCTCCTACCCGCGCTGGTATTGGGGTTATTCCTAACTCCTGCTTTAATGGGTGCCTATTATATTTTGCCTTTTGACAAACTCTGCAGTTTAGAACGATTTCGGCAGCGATTTTACCCATCTTTGGAAAATAATAATATAGCAGCACTTGTTTAATATTCTCCTGAGCAGCCCTGTGGGCCCTGTTATGCTCCACAACTAGTATTTCTTTTTGTTCGTCTGGTTTGATAACGTCCGCCACCCAATTCTTGCAGTACCACAACTTAGTGGCAGGGAAGAGACGAATCAGACCATCTTGAATACGGGCCAGGACTGGAAGCTTACAGTGTATGGCATTCACAACATTGGGCGTTACTACATCTTTCACTAAATCCAGTAATGTCTCCCAATCGGTGAAATCGATTTGATGGCGAGTTTTGGTACCAAACACTATAAATAGTTGCTTATTCGGAGTGGACGCCTCTTCTAACACAATTTGGTTCTGGAAACAGTTAAGTGGCTTTTCAGTGGCCTCAATGACAAATGTTGACGATTCTTCACTATGAATAGTGGCTTGATCTGATTCTGCTGAGCTCTGCAAAGCATGAATGTCTTGTCGCGACAAAGCGTCTGCCACACAGTTTTCTTTCCCTGGCTTGTAAAAAAACCCTTGCGCCGCTCTCTTCAATGCGGGCTTTCCAACGCTTAAGCTTCGAATTTGAATTCTTGTCAGAGACCGTAAATAAAAGGGGCTGATAGTCCGTAAATATGTTTATGTCACTTTTCCCATAAAGGTAGTGTCGGAGACTATCCAATGCCCATACGATGGCCAATAGCTCTCATTCGTTTGTGGCATAATTTAATTCCCTATCTTTCAGCGTTCTGGAGATCATTGTTATAGGCCTGTTTCCCTGAGACAAGGCTGCACCTATGCCTAAGGATGACGCATCGGTCGTCAAATCAAATGGTCGCGTAAAATCTGTATAATGAAGAATAACGTCCTCTAAAGCAAGGATATTTCTAAGCTTGTCAAATGCGCTTAACTGAGACTTATCAAAGCTCACCTCAATGCCTTTTGAACGGTATTTGCTGACCCTGCCACCTTCACCCTTCAGAATATTCGTCAAAGGTCTCGCTATTGATGCGAAATCCTTGATAAAGTATCTATAATAGCTTGCTAAGCCCAAGAATGATCTCAGCTCGAACAAATTGCTATGTTGCTTAAACTCCCTTATGGCTTTGACCTTGTCGTGGCTTGTTTTAGTACCCTCTTTTGTAACAACAAAACCAAGGAAGTCGACACTTTCTTTAAAGAATTGTGACTTTTGCTCTTTAAAACCTGTCCAATATGGAAAATATGAGACTTTTCAGTCTCTGAAAAGACAATAACGTCGTCCACATAGACGTAACAGATCCTCCCTATCTTATCCCGTAGAACATCGTCTATGGCCCTTTGAAAGATGCTTGAGGCATTTTTCAGACCGAAAGGTAGGCGGCAGAACTCATATTTGCCTCCGTTGGCCGAAAAAGAAGTCTTCTCCCTGTCCAACTCAGAAAGTTCAATCTGGTGATATCCAGACTTTAAGTCGAGGGTGGTGAAATATTTTTCCCTCCCGAGAGTTGACAGAATCATATTAATACTCGGCATTGGATATCTATCGGCAATAGTTTTTAAATTTAATTTCCTAAAATCTACTACTAAGCGTTTGTTAGGCGATCCCGAAGCGTCGGTGCCTTTTTTATCGACAACCCATATGGGGTTATTGTAGGGAGACCGAGATGGTCGAATAATGCCATGTTTGAGTAGGTCTTCGATTTCCCGATTGACGAAATCGGCAGCTCCCGTAGGGAACGGATACATCTTTGAATAAACTGGCTCATTATCCTCTGTCCGAATAGTCGCCACAACATTTGTGTTGAACGGTAATTTCTTATTTGGGTCAGCAAAAGCACCCGAGTACTTTGACATCATCTGCTGAAAGTCTTCTTGCACTGTAGGGGGACGACAATATCCTCAATTTTCGTGAAATTAACTTGAGCGCACTTCTGAAAGTGCAGGTCCTCACGTCCGCCATTAAACTTAATAGAATTGGTTTTCAGATCAATAGTCGCACCTACTTGCGCTAACAGGTCAAGACCGATTATACCGTTAAACGTTTTAAGTCCTGATAATAAGAAAAAAGGGCTTTCTACACCAAAAAGACCCAACTGACATTTGCGTTCTATTTTTTCAAACCCATGAAGCGACTTTACAATAAAGGGTGAGTCGACCGAAACTGAAGACGGCAACCCTATCTCACTCTTGATGTAGCTTTTAGAGGCCCCCGTATCCACTAGAAACTTTAGTAATTCCCCCGCTACTGTTCGTTGGATGAACGGAAGCAGGGATGAACCCCTAAAAAATTCACAGAATCGCTTTCATAGTCCGTCTCTTCTTCACCGTCTATATCATCTACCGCATCATTAGCAATCTGATTATAATGCTCCTCAGCTTGATTATCTTGATCAACTTCAAACAGATGGTTAACTCTTTGACGCCAAAAGTCAGACAATCTTTGAGAGTTACTCGGTCTCTTTTCTGCACTCTGCTGCTGAGCATCGAGTCGCTGTGCCAACGAAGAACCCTGAGGGCGCTGGAAGTTTACTGATTGCTTGAACTTTGACAATGTTGGATCTACGTCCATCTTCTCGAACGGTCTGTTATCAACAACGGGTCGTTGACCTTGATCCCTAGTAAAATACGTATTTTTCCACCCCTTCTTAAATGTCTGTTCGTAATGGACGACTCTCTAAAATATTTATCTTCTATGGATCTGGCGTACTGTGCCGCAAAGGCATGCCGATCGTGGTTTGCCTCTATCTCCTTAGCCATCGCTAGCGCTGAAGGTAAGTCCTTAGGCCGAGCAGCAAAGAGCACATCTGTTAAGTTTCTCTTCAGACCAGAAATAAACACACGCAGGGCATCAGCCCTATGCTTATCATTCATATACCGAGCCTGGTCAGCCTCATATGTTATAGTTGTCTTGTTTGTAAGTAGTGTGAGCTTCTTCTCAACCTCTTCATAAAACTGAGTAATAGACATCTGTCCCTGCCTGAGTGTTGTTAGCTCTTGCTCAAGCAAGTGTAGTGGACGCTTATCGGAATAGGTAAAGTCAAGGCGGCTAATAATAGCATCAAAATTAAGGACGGTATTAAAGGATGAAAGGACAGAGTCAGCAGATCCCCTAACTTTGTTGCGGATTATGAGAACAGCCTGATAATGTTTTACCGCTATACCGCTATATCCTCTGAACAATTCATATGCAGCAACTGCTGCCTGTCGCCAAGAAACATATTTTCCCTGTGACCCATCAAACTCAGGCAATGACTTCACCGCATCAAGGCCTTCTTCACAACTCACATTACCGGATACTGCAACAGGCAAGTAAACAGCAATTTCAGGAGCAGATACTGTTGCAGCGCTAAACCTATCAGTTACTTCTTTTAATTTTCCATCAAAATCAGCTTTTTGCACCCTTAATGCGGCCGAAACCGCTGCATTTATGACTGTATGTAGTTGTTGTGGATCCATACTCTTTTTATACCCGTTACTTGTAGAGTAATTATACCCGTTACTCGTAGAGTAAAAGGGTATATTGTATTCGTGCAAAAGTATGTAACAGCTAAAAGGAAGCGTTCCGACCCTATAAAGTATATATATTCTTGATCAGGGTCACTAGCCGAGTCGATATAGCCATGTCTATCTGTCCGTCTGTCAGTCCGTCTGTCTGTCCGTCTGTCTGTCCGTATGAACGCTGAGATCTCGGAAACTATAAAAGCTGGAGGATTGGTATTTGGCATGAAGATTCTTGGAGTTCCTACGCAGCGCAAGTTTGTTTCAAGAAGGTACCACGCCCCCTCTAACGCCCACAATCGCTTATATACGATTTTAAAAATTTAAATATTTCGGAAAAGTAAAAATGCAGTTTTATTGTGTTTATCAATACCTATCGAAATGTAGAAGAATTTTTCAAATCGGACCATGCGTTAAAATGCGTTATGCGTTATGCGTGATCAAAGTTTCTATCTCCATCTCCCTTGCACTCCCTTTACCTGAGTAACGGGTATCTGATAGTCGGGGCACCCGACTATAACGTTCTATCTTGTTTTCTTGTTCTGTAGGTCCGACGTCCTCTTCTGATAAGGCAAGCTCACTCAATTGACTAATTAAGTCTTCAAACTCTGAATCGCTCATACAACCGCTGTCAAGGTATCGGTTGGTCTCGCACTGATAACGAAGACCCAAACGAGAGTAGAATGCAAAACAAAGAAAAATCACAGAATTAACATTGAACCGTCGCGAAGCTATGCGTTAGGCTAAGCGCTCATCTATTTACCGTATTTTTTTCCAAGTGTCAGACACAGCAAAAAAAATGAAACACCGGGGTTGAGAGATAAGCATACAGAGCAGCCACGTGCTGAGCACCTTTTCTAGGTAAAGAAATAAATTACTCGAGTTTAGGTTACTTTTCTTTATTGCCAACACTCTTTCCCAAAATAAACACTTAATATGAAATTTTTTGTTATTTATAAGTTTGGATCTTTTCACTACAATTTCTTTGACTTTTGAAAATAATGTTTTGTTACTATCCCTTTTATTTCTTCTAGCAATTCATAAAAAATTCACACGAATTTATAACGGTTTCCCTCCTCTTTATCGGGTTAGAGCTGTGAGCCTCTGGGGCGTTTTGGCCTTCTTTGCAGCCCAGAACAGTCCGTCCTAGGATTCCAATTTGATTTTATTATTTCTCGTGTCTTCAAGATTTTGTCGGGGTCGTCGACTCGGCTCGGCGCCAGCTAAGGTTTAGGATAATGAGGTAATGCAGTTGCCGACCTTATCCTCCGCCTGCACAGCCCGTGCAGGGGGTTAACACCGTGGCACGTCGCTGCTCACGGAGATGTTGGTCCTTAGATGGGTGTTGCGGCAAGTTGGTGCCCACAACAACCAGTCACCTTGTGATCGCCTCGATTGCTATAGAGTGCGAATCGAGACCAGGTGGTGGCCACGATCGGTGACAATTACGCTGCTGACCTTCCTCGTGTAATTCGAACAAGCCGATTGCTGGGTCTTAGCTTCGGCTCTGATACTCGCAGTTTCAAAGAACAAATATCGTTCAATTTAGAAGAAGTGCCTTTATTGTTTGGCGCTCAGCGAAGAACTAATTTGCAAAATGAGAGAACTTAAACTTAACCCTAGCTCGCACGGATCACGACCGATGAAAGTCTTCGTGTCCCGTTCATCTTCGTGCACTGCCCAACTCCTCTTGCAGCTCACCGTTGTTTTGTTAACTTGCATATTGGGCAAATGCGCCGTTTACCGCTAATGTGGCTGATAATCTCCAGAGTTAACGCCGTCCAGGTGAACACCGAAGTTTGGAGCAGATATTGGAGCAATACGCTGGCCACGACCAGAAAAAATCCAAGCCCATACTAAATGCGCACATAGCAAGATCCTTAGTTCCCGGGCAGCTGGAGTGTCTTTCAAGTTGGTGTAGGTGAAAGGGCAGAAGTTAGTCATTAGTTAAGCATTAAGACACAATTCAAATATACTCATCGGCAAGACGGATGTCATCGAATTGGGCTCGCATAGTATCACTAAGAGCGCGGATCGGGATACGGATGCGTAGACTTGGGCTGATCTTCAGGAGCACGTCGATCTGAAAATCGTCCGTTCTTGACCGGATTGTCGTCGAGCAGAATGTGGAGGCTCTGATGCTGCAGTAGAGCCGCTACTGCCGCTTAAGCTGGACGTCGTACCGGTGTACGCGCTTGCCTTGCCGATGTCGAAGGAGACCGGGAGACTGCCCTTGACAGCCGAGCGGTCGGTACGCGATGTTGCGAGGACGGCGATTGGCGGCGTTGCGGGGAAGGCGGCTGACGCCGTGCTGGATGGGCGGTAGCCGCTTCTCCGTGCTGAGCATGAGGAAACGGTTGCACTTCCGTAGAGAATAGATTCCCCGACAGACTCGGTAGCGGTAGGATCGAGTACCTCGTGAACGTCTGTCGTCCAAAGTTTGGGCGCTGCGAGGACGTGGAGCCGTGGATTTGATGCTATAATAAAAAAATTATAAGCCAATTTAGTATCAATTGTGAACACATTTTGAAGCATAAGGACAGAAGGCACTGTTTTGGAAAAGTGGAGGTTGCCTTGGCCTCCATGGAAAGAAGTGCTATAATGAGGACAGAATGCATTATTGTGGAAATGCGGAGGTTGCCTTGTCCTCCATAGGAAGAAGTACTAGTTTGTGGATGGGACGTGTTATAGTCCCTCGAGCAGTAAGGACCTATACTACGCGAACTGTACTATCTACTACTACGCGAACTCTACTGTTGCCAGCGATTTATAATCGACTGAGCTTCGCCCTTAATTTCGGGCTCAGCTGTGGAAAGCAACGGTCGCCCAATCAGAAAGTGGCCTGGCGTCAATGCCAATAACTCAGAAGGATTTTCGGACATGGGAGACAGCGGCCTGGAATTGAGGCAGGCTTCAACTTTGGCGAGAACCGTGGCAAACTCTTCGAACGTATACTTCCGACTTGACGTCGTCTTGTAGAAGAGTGCCTTGAAGCTTTTTACTCCAGCCTCCCACAATCCGCCCATATGTGGAGCTCCTGGTGGAATGAACCGCCACAAAAGGCCCTGATGGCTATAGGTTTCAGATACAGACTCTTTGATCCTCTGCATGAAATCCCGAGAAAGTAGAGTCGCTGCCCCCACAAAGGTTTTGCCATTATCCGAATGGACCCGCTGAGGAAAACCTCTTCTCGCTACGAATCGGGCAAATGCCGCGAGGAACTTCTCCGTTGTCAGGACGGACGTAGGCTCTAAATGGATAGCCTTCGTGAAAAAACACAAACACGCAAACATATCCCTTGGTAATAAGGCATGCTCTGCCAGTATAGTTTTTTATCTCAAACGGGCCTCCATAATCAATGCCCGTATATGTAAATGGAAAAGGAAACTCGATCGGTCGGAAGATCGCCCATTAATTGCGTCTGTACATTCTTCTTGTAAATAGTGCACACCTTACAGTATAGTAGGATGCAGCTCGTCATACTGAAGGGCCGTTGAGGCTGTAATGCGACCACATGCCCTTAACAGGCCTTGTTGGTCTAGAAGTGGAAACAGGTTGGCGATCGGGCTGGACCCTGGAATCGGACGCTTATCGCTTAGGAATTTGAGCTCTGAGCATATCTAATAAGGACTTCTCGGACCTCTTCCTTGGTAGGTCGATCAGCAGAGTCCCTCGGCATCTTGCGGCAGCGTTGAATGAACCGTAATACGTACGCAAGGACCCGCAGAGCCTTGTCCAACGTGGAGAGTCGTTCCAGTAAATCTTCGGATGGGGCCTTTGCGAAATTGACCTTCACAGCACGCTGCTCTAAGTCTGTGACTGGAGGTCCAAGCCCCCGTGTTGGTCACTTGTCCTTTGGCTGTTGTAACAAGTTCGGTCCTTCCCACCAGAGTTGGCTATGAACCAGCTCCCGCCGCGAAACGCCTCGACTGGCCAGGTCCGCGGAATTGTGCTCAGATCGCACATGCGCCCAATGCTCAGCGCTCGTCACCTGAGTAATCTTGGTCACTCGGTTGGCTACAAACGTGGTCCAGTGGCATGCCGGCTTATTCAACCATGCGAGGACGATGGTGGAATCAGTCCAGTAGAAAATGTCGGAATTGGAAATTGGCATAGGGGCATTTCAAGGGTGACGGACGCGACATTTTTTTAACTTAAACTTAAAAAATAAGAGTGACGCAGTATACATTTTTTACTTTTTATTTTTTTATTGGATAGCTCAGACGCTCTTGTATTTATGGTGAAAAAAGGAAGATTATCTGACCAACCAGGTCTGCAATATTGAATATTTTACAAAAAACCTAAATTCTGCGAAACTAGAGGGCGTATTTTTTTAAATTTTGTTTCCAGTATACCTGCTGAGTAACCGAAGACATCAAAGCAAGTTCGGTGGCAAAACATTCAGCGGTTTTTTCCAAAAATAGTGCAAGAATACGGACGCGACAATTACGGACGCGACATGTTGGTACTTAACAAAAAATTGCAACTTTATATTTTGTCAAGATGTTGCAGAGTTATTGTACGTGTTACTAAAGTTCATACTGTAAAGTTTGGTTAAATTATTTTAGCCTTATCCACCTCTTTTTAATAGAAACATAGTTTTTATATAGCTCGTTCTATGAAAGCTATGTGACTAAGTGGTTGGAATTAAATTAAACTTTTCTAGTAAACGCGGAAGCTTAATCAAAATACACCTGTTAAAGAATATAAACCTATCTTTAAATAATAAGTAAATTTACGAATTATGTTGCACGTTTAGCATATTTTATTAAATTTTGTTTTTTGTTGAAAAGGCTGTGACACCCACAAAAATTTATAAAAAGTATCTAAAAGAAGTGCTTTCTCTTCGATAGCAAAATTTGTTGTGAATAATACAAATATTATTATACTAGCAGGGTCGGTAGCCTGCAGCTTCGCCTGCGGATTTTAAAATTGAAAATTAAGCATACCTTTATATTTGCTACTTATTTAAAATTGAAAAAATTCCTTATATTTAGCCTATAAGCCGAGAAAAGATTTTATCATAACTTTTTTCCTTAATTAAATTCCAAATCGATTAGCGTGTAAATCTAGATATTAAGTTTGTTTTCTTAAAAAAAATAGAACAAAAAATTGCTAAAATTATGATAATATGATAATTTTGGTTAAGATTTAAGAAATTAGAGGGAATATTACCGAAAAGGTAATAATAACCAAATAGTATTTGGCAAATACTCTTACCGATTTAACTAACGGATGTTTTTTGAAGGTACCCACAGTAGACAACACTTATAAGTGAAACCAATATTTATGCGAAGCAATGTTTTGCTTTATGTATTTCACTAATTTAAGAAAAGGCATCAAGAAAAGAAATTCGATAATACTGTATTTTACCATTGATATTTTGTTTCAGTATTTTTGTTTTCATTAATTTTTCACCTTGATTAGAATAATATTAATAAAAAGGAAGGCATGTGGAGGGGATGCTGTGAATCAAATTGTTTAAACATTTCCATTTGTTTAAACAATATGGGGCACGTGTAAGGAAGGGTAAGAGAATCAATTGATTTGAATATTTAGTTTTTATACCCTTGCAGAGGGTATTATAATTTAAGTCAGATATTGTAACGCAGTGAAGGAGACGTTTCCGACCACATGAAGTATATATATTCTTGATCAGCACCAATAGCCGAGTCCATCTAGCCATGTCCGTCTGTCCTTCTGTCCGTCTGTCCGTTTCTATGCGAACTAGTCTCTCAGTTTTAAAGCTATCGCAATGAAACATTCCCAAAAGTCTTCTTTCTATTGCAGGTAGTACATATGTCGGAGCGAGCCGGATCGGACCACTATATCTTAAGGCTCCCATACGAATAATCAAACAAATATAAGAAAATTCATTGTAACTTTGCAGGAAGTAGGCGTTTTGATTTCTGACAACTTAAAAAGGTATTTCTTTTATCTGCAAGGGTATATAAGCTTCGGCTGGCCGAAGATAGCTTCCTTTCTTGTTTTTGAATACTTTCAATGCTATTTGCATTTTAAAAGACAAAAATCTGTAAGAAAATGTCTTCGATCTGTTGTGGAAATGTAAATGCAATATTCTTTAAGCAAAAGGATATCAGTATTATCATTAATTTGAATTTAAGCAAATCTCACTTCCTTAGACAGCTGCAATGCACACACACGCACATATCTAGGGATTGTGTTTATAAAAAACTCATTTTGTGGCTTGTATATATTTCGCCCATGTGTGTGTGGAACGGAGCAAAATAATGTTTTTTACAAATCAACAATTTGTCAATATCTCAACGTTTAAAAACTAATAAATAGTACGCTGATCAGTTTTATGCATCATAAAAATAAAATCAATTTTAAGGAAAATTTCGAATGTAAAAATCAGCTTAATGGGATTTCTATAAGTCTACCGATATTTTAAATTTTACGTAAAAGGAGCAAAAGAAAAGATTTGGGATATAATCGATTTTTTAACCGCGCATTTTAAATGACTTTAGTATTTTAGTTTTCCCCTTGCGCGGTCACACTAAAAGTGCGACAGCAGGACATACATACATACATACATGTACGTCTTATGCAAAGTGCGCCAGCAGAACATACATACATACATATGTGCAGGCAATGACGTCAGACTGGCAGAAAGGATGCTGAATCTCCAAAAAATGTAAATGCAGTTATTGGCGGGTATGCCATAAGATTATGAACATCCCATTTTTAAACCATTTTTTAACAACATTTATAACAGAGAAATGGCAATTGAAAGAAATTAAAAAAAAACAAATCGAATTTTGGGGCCGTTTTTTGTACTAATTTGTACCTCACACGCGGCTCCTAATTATTTTAGTAATTAATGTGATTTTGTTAGATTTTTATGTGATTTTTTAGATTTTTATGTCAATCCGTTCTGGGTGGAATTTGCTACTGACCGTATTATTAGTCTACAATTATATATTAATTTAGATAAAGTATATGACAAGCAAAAGCAAGGCCTTCGACGTTTTTCATAGCAGCAATTAGCTTCACCAAAAAATTATGATCTATTGTTTTTTTAGAAATAAAAAAAATATAAATTACGGACGCGACAGACTTAAAATTTATTTAAAAATGGTAATAAGTCAATTTTTTTCGTGAAAAAATTGTAATTAATTTGTTCCCACTAACCTTGCTTTAGGCATAAAAGCAGGATTATATGTGTCGCAAATTGCACGAGTGAAAGGAAAAAATAGGTTTTTATATTGTATTCGTGCAAAAGTACGTAACAGCTAGAAGGAAGCGTTTCCGACCCTATAAAGTATATACATTCTTGATCAGGGTCACTAGCCGAGTCGATCTAGCCATGTCCGTCTGTCCGTCCGTATGAACGCTGAGATCTCGGAAACTACAAAAGCTAGATAAGATTTCCCACACATATTCTTGGGCTTCCTACGCAGCGCAAGTTTATTTCAAAAAGGTGCCACGCCCCCTCTAACGCCCACAATCGCCAAATAACGATTTTAAAATGTGTCTGGCGCCCACACCTTTAAAGATTTCCGAGAAGTATAAATGCAATTTTGTTGTGTATATTTATACCTATAGAAATGTAGAAGACATTTTTCAAATCGGACCATTCATTAAAAAGTTATTCGCGAAACAATTTAGGCAAAGCTGTTTTTTTTTTATGTAGTTCGTTCGCGCGTCCACAGACATCTGGAGAAAACGATGGCATAGGCGTACTGGATGACTCTTAGTTAGGGTACTAGTTTTAGCATAACTTCTAAACTTTTTGTCCGATTGACTTACAACGTATAATCTTAAGATGTTAATCTACAAGAAAAAAATTTAAAAAAAAATCGAAATTTTTTTTTTGCAAGACCCTACCCCCCCTTAAGCACAGATCGCAATTCTTTGGTTTTTTGACCAAACGTGTTCATCTCATCCCAAGTCGAAATGTCGGACTTGGAAAAAAGGGAGTGCTCCCATAAGGAGAGGGTCAGTTTTGGTAATCTACTGGCGCATAGGAATACCAGGAGACAGTCCCAGTTCTCTGTGGAAATGTTGGAATGAGCCAGAGCGATCAAACGCCCTTGAATTGTGCTCTGAAGATCTTTCAGAGCCTGGCCTGATTCGGAACTGACGGACCCCAAATTAAAAAGGAGTTTGAGTTGGCTGTTTACTAGCAGTCTCTTATTTTCGAAACGGTCTCGAAGCGCTGCCCATGGTGAATCGAAACCCTAGCCTCTAGCCGCTAGTTTTAGCGTTGAGATGAAAAAGTTTTTCGACCGGTGTGAACTTAGGATTGTTGACATAGACTGCTGTAAAAAGGTCCCTAAATGTTGGCCATTTTAGATAATCTCCCTCGAATACTTCAGTGTCGCATGGCGGTAACCGGCACCCAGACGGAATGTAAGAGGACTGATTAGTGTTGCTCGTTGTCGAATGCTGCGAAGTGGCTTGGTCCATTAGCTCGCTGAGCTGAACCGATAGCTCCTCGTACACCGAATAGAAATATTCATATTTTCGAGGAGATGCGGATAGCGATCGCGTTTTATTTGCAGACGGAACCGATAGCTTTGTTTTGTCTCCTGGCATTCCTGGTTGGCTTTGTAGAAATTAGACCCGCCCAGAAAAGTCTGTCCTAGAATGTGGTTACGGTGTTGCGGATTACCGGGGTGGATTTGAATAGAAACGGAACGATGAAATCGATAACTTCCGATAGATACAGGTGCGGCCCCAAAATATCGAAAATTCTAAAAGCGGAATGTCAACAATGTCACTGTATGCGACGCAAAAAATCGTAAATTCTTGTAGAACAACATATAAAGATTATACAAAAAAAGTTTTAAGTCAATCGGACAAAAACTTTAAAAGTTATGCTAAAACTAGTACCCTAACCTCTAAGACTTTAGGTACGTTGTGAAAGTCCGTGATCATCGCCATTTCTAAACGGCTCAATTGTCTCCCGTCCCCTGGGAAGAATTTTTTTTTATTTTTTAACTTTAAACATATTTTTGTTAAGCCCAAAGCATTTTTAACTTTGTAATAGCATAAAAAATTCTTTAAAAAAAATTTAAAAAAATTAATTGTTAAGCGAAGTGTAAAAGCAGAATCCAAATCCGATAATTTTTGGTGGAGGTACAGTGAACACCGCAAAACGCCTTTTTTTAAAAGTGTTCCAGCAATCGCTTACCACCGATACAGTAGCCGATAGTATTGGCTATAAAAATTAGTGGATGTTATTTAAATGACACTTAATAATATACAAAAGGTTTGAATTAAATCCATCTAACCAGTTTGTATTAAAATCGCAAAGTTAGTTGATTTTTTGATGCCAAAAACAAACCAAAGAAAATTAATATATCGCAGTGGCTACTTCGTTTCCTCGTTATAGACAATTGCAAGCGGTCCGCTTGTGTTCACTCTTAGCGTTGCAGCTCTGATCTACTTTTGGAATAAGTGGAAACGGAACAGTTGTACAAATTTAAAAGTTTTACGAACAACTGCTTTGATGTGCGAGTAATACCCTCTTCCCATAGCGTCCATCCGTGTGAAACGGTTGGGATTTTTGACAAATGTGAAATTAGTGTTAGTGGTGGATGTTTGCGAACATCGATGTTTTCGATGTTTTTTGCGAAAAACATCAATGTTTCATCGATGTTTAGAAAAAAAAAAATTTTTTATCGCAGTTTAATTTTATTTAAATAAATAGCATTAGATAATAGTTAAAAAACATATCTGAACTTTTATAGCATATCCTATAACGAGTATGCATACATATTGCTGACTGGGGAGAGGCTAACCTCCCGTACCCCACACTCCGCTCTTACTACGCCTCTGTCTAGCCAATATTAATATGAAAAATTTGCAAACAAAACCAAATTTGTGCTGGTAATTAATACTAGTTATTATTTACGAAGTGCAGAGCATATTCTGAGACCTTGCTGCAAACATTATGTTTTCGTACGCAGAACAGCTTATGTACATATTGGCCCACTCATAGCAACCTGTTTGCAAATGCCTTTCCGCTCATAACTAACTACAAATAATTTAACAATAGTCAAAAAACAATGACCTTTAGCAATATTTAATTTTTTCCCGCCATCGATTTGATTTGTTTTTGCAGTCATCGTTCCATTTTTCACAGTCAAGAGTAAGAATTCAAAGTTGCACCGAAAAAACATCGCCTAACTATCGCATAAAAGAGCCCGTCAAAGTCCGTCAAAATTGGATGGCGGACTAACTGGGAAATTTTCGGAAAGGCAAAACCTTACGGACCATCCGTTCAACGGACGGTGGATGGTGAATCGAGCTGTGGAAAGACCCTATAAATAACGAAAATTCGGAAAAAATGTCCTGCAAGATATTTGCAGTTGGTTGCTGAGCTGCGGAAATGAGCGCAAGGAATATGGAAATAAATATGTTTCGCACCGCCACGGCTTGCACAAAAAGAATGTATTTACTTATTTTTATACCCTTGCAGAGGGTATTATAATTTCAGTCAGATATTGTAACGCAGTGAAGGAGACGTTTCTACCACATAAAGTATATATATTCTTGATCAGCACCAATAGCCGAGTCCATCTAGCCATGTCCGTCTGTCCGTTTCTATGCGAACTAGTCTCTCAGTTTTAAAGCTATCGCAATGAAACTTTCCCAAAAGTCTTCTTTCTATTGCAGGTAGTACATATGTCGGAGCGAGCCGGATCGGACCACTATATCTTAAGGCTCCCATAGGAATAGTAAGATTTTTTTATTTTAAATTTTATGTAGGCGTGGTGATTTTGAACAATTAGAAATCATGACAATCAAAACGTATTCAGTTCAGTTGAGTTCAAAGTGTTCATGTGTTCAGTTCAGTGCTCAGAGTTAAGTTCAAAGCTAATAATAATACTAAATAATAAAAAAGTTTTCGGTTCAGCTTAACGCTAAAACGGATCAACGTGAAAACAGTTTCTTGTTCGGCTCAACAATATCAAAAGTTTTTTTTGAAAAATTGTTAAAAATTTCTACAAATTATTCAAAATGCCGCCACTATATATCGTTAACAATTAGCGCCTTGAAATACTCTAAAGAAAACGGAACAAAGCGTTAAGTTCACTGTTAAAAATAAAAATGTACATTGCTTTCTTTGACTTTTTATTTTAACTGCAAGGGTATATAAACTTCGGCTTGCCGAAGTTAGCTTCCTTTCTTGTTTATTATTAAATTGTTCTCAAACGGAATTTAACCCGTCATTGAGCTGTTTAAAAACTCGTGAAAGGTTAAATAGGTCGTCTCGAGTCTGCCTCATAAAGCTGCTCATCTCAACTGCCAAATCCCTGCAGGACTCACATACCCACATGAGACCAATCCGCAGTTCAATAAAGTCTTTAACTCAACCAGTAAATCCTGCACATTTAGAATGCATCATCGCTTCGCAGAGCCAATAGTAAACAAAAGGGTCATAAGATGCAGTCTTACAATTTTTCTTAGTACAGGTAAGAGCCATTATAAGAAAATATGTTAGTTAAAGAGAATAAAATAAAAAGTATACAAAAGTATAAAAAACAACAGAGAACGTTATAGTCGGGTGCCCCGACTATCAGATACCCGTTACTCAGGTAAAGGGAGTGCGAGGGAGATGGAGATAGAAACTTTGATCACGCATAACTTTTTAACGAATGGTCCGATTTGAAAAATTTCTTCTACATTTCGATAGGTATTGATAAACACAATAAAACTGCATTTTTACTTTGTGGGCGTTAGAGGGGGCGTGGCACCTTCTTGAAACAAACTTGCGCTGCGTAGGAACTCCAAGAATCTTCATGCCAAATACCAATCTTCTAGCTTTTATAGTTTCCGAGATCTCAGCGTTCATACAGACACAGACAGACAGACGGACAGACAGACGGACATGGCTAGATCGACTCGGCTAGTGACCATGATGAAGAATACAAATACTTTATAGGGTCGGAAATGCTTCCTTCTAGCTGTTACATACTTTTGCACGTATACAATATACCCTTTTACTCTACGAGTAACGGGTATAAATACTTTAAAAATACATATACATAGTATTAATATACATATATAATATTAATACTTACCCCAATATATAAAATACTCGCGATTATTTGCAAATAACAATAGATATTTCTTCTCAATACACGTAAATGTTGAAACAAAAAACAACCACTAGTAACACAGTTAGTGGTAGATTAGGGCTAAGATGTGGGTCCAGTCTATCTGAGATAACGGAAGCGATAGAAACAAAGGAGAAAGATCAGTTAGTCCAACCCCAAAACAAAAAATCGCACCAACGCTATGGATTCCGGAAACGCATCAGGGCTAATAAGTTTCCCCCGTTAGCAATTCATCAACTTCAACAAGCACAAGCCTGAATCTACAACAACTACTAGCCCTTGTACATCATCTGCCCACCTACGAAGGCCCGCCGGACAATCTTGATAGATTTGTAAGTAGAGTAGAACAACTTCTTTTGTTAGCCGGATCAGTGGACCAAGCAACATGCGGACAGTACTTACTTGGAACTATCCGTGAAAAATTAAAGGCAGGGCACACGAAGCGCTGACAACACCAACAATAACAATAATGGTCGCCTTACACAGCGACAACAAAATTTCAACAATAATAATAGTGGTCGTTCTTAACTGCGCCAACAGAACTTTAACAACAATAATAATAAACGCTTCACACGTCAACATAATTCCAATTACGATAGTAATGGTCGATACGATAAACAAACTTTGGCCAGGAACCCCTTCCATAATAAGGACAAACAAGACAGACAGACAGACAGACAGACAGACAGACAGGCAGACAGACGGACATGGCTAGATCGATTCGGCTAGTGACCCTGACCACCAAGACAGGAACAACCATAATCAAAGCGGACCCCTATGTAACATTATTAATGATGGACGTTGATGCACTACGAGCAGTACAAACAAGTGGCCCAACGACACCAAGCACGTGCTTGTTACGCGCGGGACCCTTTTATCAATTTGGGCAAGAATACGAGTTCGCGAGGAAGAATACATATAACAAATAAAGACGGGACACATAAAAAAAGTAAAGAAGCAATTAGGAGTGAAGCAGATGAGCTAAAATATTAGTTTTTAGTACCGGGATAGAAGTTGAAATGCAAATTAAAATTGTTTTCCTATCACCAAACTCCATGGTGTCAAACCCTCTCAAATTCCTAATAGACACTGGATCTACCTACTCATTCATAAATCCAGCACTTATTAATAAAGACCACATCAAAAAACTAACCGCCGATATTAATATCCACACTGTACTCAGTACATTCCAAATTGGGGAATATACAGATAGAATAAATTTCAAACAATTCGAAGAAATGCCCAATTTTAAGTTCTTACTGTTCAATTTCCACCCCCACTTCAATGGTCTCCTAGACATGGATTTCCCATCCGGCCTAAATGCGAAAATAAACTTTGCCGACTCCATATTAGAAACACTAGAAACCGCCATCCCAATCCTCACAACGGCTAACCCTGTAGACTCATTACATACCCTGCCACAATATACCAAAAGGAGATTACCGATCCCAGTATAATCAAATTTGGATAATCAAATTTCCGTAACACCGCAATCGCAGGATCCGCTTATTTCGAAGTCTGCAATAACTCAGACCATATTTAAACGCTGTACCTCGAAGAACCGTTACAGGCAGAAGAGTTCTCTCCACGAACCCACTAATACTTAAACTGCATGTGCGCAGCAACATATACAGAACGACCGGGCGACCAACAATTAAACATTCAGATGGAACACCTTAACAACGAAGAAAAACAACAAATACTTAAACTATGCAAGTCGTTCAAAAAACTATTTTAAGACGAAAACATTCAACTAAAGTTCTCTAACGCAGTCAAACACTCTATACCCACAACAGATAACATTCCGATTCACACAAAATCTTACCGTTCCCCATTTGTACATAAAGACGAAGTTCGAAAGAAAATTGCAAAAATGCTCGAGCAAAACATTATTGTAAACAGCCATTCCCCTTGGAGTGCTTCCATCTGGGTCGTAACTAAGAAAAGTGACATCACAGGCGAAAACAAGAGAGAACGCTATAGTCGGGTGCCCCGACAATCAGATACCCGTTACTCAGGTAAAGGGAGTGCGAGGGAGATGGAGATAGAAACTTTGAACACGCATAACTTTTTAACGAATGGTCCGATTTGAAAAATTTCTTCTACATTTCGATAGGTATTGATAAACACAATAAAACTGCATTTTTACTTTTCCGAAATATTGAAATTTTTAAAATCGTATATAAGCGATTGTGGGCGTTAGAGGAGGCGTGGCACCCTTTTGAAACAAACTTGCGCTGCGTAGGAACTCCAAGAATCTTCATGCCAAATACCAATCTTCTAGCTTTTATAGTTTCCGAGATCTCAGCGTTCATACGGACAGACGGACAGACAGACAGACAGACAGACAGACAGACAGACAGACAGACGGACAGACGGACAGACGGACATGGCTAGATCGACTCGGCTAGTGATCCTGATCAAGAATATATATACTTTATGGGGTCGGAAACGCTTCCTTCTCCCTGTTACATACTTTTGCACGAATACAATATACCCTTTTACTCTACGAGTAACGGGTATAAATAGTGGCTCTTGGTAATCGATTTTCGGAAATTAAATGAGACAACTGACCCTATCCTGAACATTGCAGATATACTAGACAGCATAGGAAAGACCATGTATTTTACAACATTAGACTTAGCAAGTGGCTTCCACCAAACTCAAATGAACCCACGCGACGCAAGCAAGACGGCATTCACCGTCGAAAATGGAAATTATCAGTTCACGAGAATGCCCTTCGCTCTCAAAAACGCCCCTGCCACGTTCCTACGCGTTATGGATAACGTCTTAGGTCGGGAACGTCAGTCTCGTCTATCTCGACGATATAATAGTATTCTCACCCTGTATTCACAAAACTCCAAAATGCAAACTATCCTGGCCGCTTACGACTACGAAATTGTATACAAAAAAGGGTCGCAAAACGTAGTCCATGACGCACTCAGCAGAATTGAGCCAAACTTGAATATAAACGAAGACCCACAAGTTATAACAATAGCTTAACAACCACTAAATCACTTCAATAATCAAATAATATTCCGTACCGGATCAACATCACCAAGACAAGTAGAAACACCATTTGCCCATAAAATAAGACACATAAAAACAGAGCCCATGCATACTTTCGACTCCGTCACAAACACCCTTTAAACAATCCTGAAAACGAATAAAACATTCGCAACATTTGCACCAGACGATATTTTCAAAATAATAGAAGAATTTTCTTCGAAAATGACTTCTACAAAATTTCCCGCTGCAAAATATGGCTAACCGAAATAGCTAATCCCCATGACCAGGAAATCAAAATTCGTGAATACCACTTTAACACCAATCATAGGGGGATAGATGAAACATATATTCATTTAAAAAGGGACATTTATTTTCCGCATTTAAAAGACATTATCACAAAAAATATAAAAAATTGCGATACCTGCTTAACCCTCAAGTTCGATAGACACCCCCATAATCATTGATGCAAACCCCAACCGCCCCAGAGCGACGGTCGTCCATATAGACTTATGTTTTATTAACAATACGTGTAAACTCACCATTATCGACCAATTCACCAAGCTAGCGCAAGCCTATCCCTTTAGCAATAAGTAGTCAATAAAAGGTGACTTATTACAATTCATAAGTCACTACGGCGCACCAACGGAAATAGTTTTTGACCAGGGCGCGGAATTTTCAGGCAGTCTATTCAACGACCTCTAAACCCAATTCCAAATAACGGCTCATAACAAGTTAAATGAATTTTGAAAAACAAATACCCAAAAGTACAGGAACATTTAAACGCGATCACAGAAAGAAGATTGGCTAAATTAAACGAGGACAGAGAGACGCCAGTCCAAGTCGAGTCTAATGATACGTAATTTAGAGAATATAACCGTAGAAACAAGATGTCACCGAGATTTTCATTACACAAAGAAGATTGAGACAAAGGCGTCACATTCGTAACAACTAAAGTTAAGATACTTGCAAGCATCGGATCACAAGCAACAAATACTAACAATCAATGTACTCAACGTAGTTGATAGCCCCAGTAATCTGAACATCATACCTAAATTGTTATTCAATAAGGAACAAATACAACATAAGAGAGATAATATGTAAACAAAATGTAAAGCTAGAATTAGATGAACACATTTTTAAATCATATACCTTCATGTACCTTCAACACGACACTCATGTTTAACATTAAGATACCCATTTGCTGGATCAAGGCAGAAACATTTCTATTAAAACTTATATAATTAATTCTGATAAACTTGTTGAAATTAATTTAAATCTCGCGCGTATCATTCTTGCATTTTTGTATTCACCTTTCTTGCATTCTTGTATTCACCACGAGTTGGCCGCCGCGCTGGCACGAAAATGGTCATTATTAAAAATACGATCGCCTAGAACACACAAAATTCGCAATTCGAGCTTTTTGTAATCAATTCGCTAAATCGACCTAATCACACCGCCCAAATCACACCCCGGCAGGAAAAACGCTCTTGTCCCTACATTTTGGCGCACAACGTGGAGCTGTGTGATTAAATTCGCTTAACTTGGATTTTTCATCGTTGGATTGCTTAATCGTCATCCCCCTTTCGTCGTCGCTTCGCACAGTTGCCATTTACCGTTGATCTTCGCCTTGCTGGAAGTTTGCCTGGAAACACACGCCGTTCGTTTACAGTTGGTTTTATTGGAAATTTTCACTCGCACACAAAACTGGAACTCGTCGTCGCTGGCTCAACTGGAACTTCGCTGGATAAACAATAAGTATTCTATTTTCGTCGCCAACGGTACTTGAAGGTATCTCGTCTTGTATCTTGTTTCGCTACAACAAGCGGACAAATTCTATTGCAACAATATGAGTCTCGATCAGCTAAAACAGCAGCGTGTAAACATTCGCAGGAACATTTCTCGGATCGGTAGCAAACTACAGGGTACACGCGAGGAAGAAAATTCGTCGGATATGTCTACGGGTCAGCTAATCTGCTGGCTTGGAATCCTGGAGGCATATTTCAAACACCCTTCGGACTCATCGCGCGGTGAGCTTGAAGATTTATATGTCTCATTTAAAGTTGGGATTAAAGAGCAGCTTGGAGAAGATTTTCAGAACTCCACTGTACTCGAAAAGTCACCAAGTCATTCCCTTGTATCGTCATTGAAACTACCTATGCTGGGAATTATGGTGGCTACAAAAATTTCATTACTTCATTAAGCAAGTGATAGATCAACATGCGGGCTTATCGAATATTGAACAAGAAAGGAAGCTAGCTTCGGCCAGCCGAAGCTTATATACCCTTGCAGATCATTCCTATTAATTTAAAAATCGCAAAAATGTTAAATTTCCTATTATTTCTCTTATTTCCGATCGTTCCTATGGCAGCTATATGATATAGTAGTTCGATTTTTATAAAATCAAAATCGAATTTCTGAAATATTTAAAAAGAGTCGTATCCCAGAGTAGAAGAGAATACAATAAAAACCAACGAATCAATAATTTATTTCCTATTATATTCCCATTAATTTTCCGATCGTTCCTATGGCAGCTAAATAATATAGTGATCCGATTTTAAAAAAAATTCCAAATTCGGAAATTTAAGAAGAAAAATACTCCCAAGAGTTTTTTATCGATCCTTCCTATGGGAGCTATAAGATATAGTTGTCCGATCCGGTCGGTTCCGACATATATACTACCTGCAATAGAAATAAGACTTTTGTGAAAGTTTCATCCCGATAGCTTCAAAACTGAGAGACTAGTTTGCGTAGAAACGGACGGACAGACGGACGGACAGACGGACATGGCTAGATCGACTCGCCTAGTGATGCTGATCAAGAATATATATACTTTATGGGGTCGGAAACGTCTCCTTCACTGCGTTGCAAACTTCTGACTGAAATCATAATACCCTCTGCAAGGGTATAAAAATGCAATTATCTTATTAGTTGCTTATCTGGAGCAGCTTTCGAGACAGTAAAGGCCTTTCAAATTACTCCCGATAATTACCCAAAGGCTCTCGAGCGCCTTAAGGAGCGCTATGATAACCCCACTCTGGTATTTTAGAAAACATATCATCCTTGTTCAACCGGCCAGCCATTACAAAACCAAATAGTAAACAACTTCGTAGCCTAATAGATAATGCTCTGAATCCGAAATTGCACAGGCCATGCTTATTATACCCGTTACTCGTAGAGTAAAGGGGTATATTGTATTCGTGCAAAAGTATGTAACAGCTAGAAGGAAGCGTTTCCGACCCTATACAGTATATTTATTCTTGATCAGAATCACTAGCCGAGTCGATATAGCCATGTCCGTCTGTCCGTCTGTCTGTCTGTCTTTTCGTCTGTATGAACGCTGAGATCTCGGAAACTACAAAGCTAGAAGGTTGAGATTTCCCACACATATTCTTGTGCCGAGCGCCACACCCCCTCTAACGCCCACAATCGCCCAATAACGATTTTAATATTAGGTTGTCAAAAAAGTCTTGCGGTATTTTCGCTAGTTTGCGCTGAAAGCGCGTAGTTCTTGTTTTATTCGTCGCATCTGGTCATACTATACCTTTTTGGAAAGCTCATTTCACGCACTAACACGTGTTTGATTGATTGTCTTTTCTTTTAAGTCGTTCGTGAGTTATAGCGTCGCAATCATGGAGCAAAATAAAAAGAAAATACGGCATATTATACAGTACTACTACGATAAAGGCAAAAATAAATAAAGGCAGTTTATGGACCCGATACAGTTTCCATTTCCACCGCACAACGATGGTTTCAACGTTTTCGTTCTGGTGTAGAGGTGTTCGAAGATGCGCCACGCTACGGAAGGTCTGTCGTCGAAAATTGCGATAAAATCGCTGAATTGGTTGAAAGAGACCGGCATAGTAGCAGCCGTAGCATCGGTCAAGAGGTGGGCATGAGTCATCAAACCGTTATAAACCATTTGAAAAAGCTTGGAGTCACTAAGAAGCCAAGCCTGGATTGACGGCCAGAAAGGTTCTTCTGTGTGTTTGGTGGGATTGGCAGGGAATAATCCACTATGAGCTGCTCCCCTATGGCCAAACGCTCAATTTGGACCTGTACTGCCAACAACTGGACCGCTTGAAGGCAGCACTCATGCAGAAGTGGCCATCTTTGATCAACAGAGGCCAAATTGTCTTCCACCAGGACAACGCCAGGCCACACACAGCTTTAGTGACGCGCCAGAAGCTCCGAGAGCTCGGATGGGAGGTTCTTTTGCATCCACCGTATAGTCGGGATCTCGCACCAAGTGATTACCAACTGTTTCTGTCCATGGCGAACGCGCTTGGTAGTCTGAAGTTGGCCACAAGAGAGTCCTATGAAAATTGGCTCTCCGAGTTTTTTGCCAATAGGGAAGCGAGCTTCTATGAGAGGGGCATTATGAAGTTGTCATCTCGTTGGGAGCGCGTCATCGAACAAAACGGCGCATATTTGACTTGAATCGCATTATTGTAACCAATTTTATGAACAATTGAAAATTCAATAAAAATACCGCAAGACTTTTTTGACAACCTAATATGTGTCTGGCGTCCACACCTTTAAAGATTTCCGAAAAGTGTCTTTGCCAAAATCTGAATTGGCAGGGGCACATCTTTTGGCAAAGTTGATCGCAAGAATCCGTGAAATACTTACAAATCATCGGTACAAAATATTTATATGGTAAGATTCGCAAATCATTCTATATTGGCTAGGACAGATCTCTGCTACATTATCAACATTTGTGGGAAACCGTGTGTCCGAGATACAGGAGTTCTCCAATGATTGTACTTGGCGATACGTTTTGACAAAGGTCAATCCGGCGGATATGGTATCCTGAGGGTGCACCCCCTTAGAACTAGCCGACTCGATTTGGTTCACTGGACCCTCTTATCTACAACAACCAATGGAGTACTGTCCAAAGGACAAACGAGGTCAGATAGATCCCGAAGTATTCTCATGTGTGAACAGCGCCTAATTTAGTATATATATAGATAGTGTGCAAAGAGCGATAGATTTATCATTTCCAATGTCCTACTCAGTTATCCTAAATCAAATAAACCTACATTACCACTCGAAAACCTACCCTTCTCAGTTCAGAAGTGGGATTCTTGAGGTTGGATATGCGTGGAGCGAAGAAGTTGTGCTAAAACTGAAGAAAAGCAGCAGGAATCGTCGCCGTGGAAAGTTTGCATGGGGATATGTTCCCAAAGGTCTATGTGACAGAGAAGATTGCAAATAACGGATGTGTTCCATTTCTACGTGGCAGACGTATTCAAAGCAAGAAAATCGGGAATCTTCCAGTTCCAGTTCATGTTGGCCAGGGCTGCCAACTTGTTCTTTGTATCGCATTAAGTAAAAGTAGTTTAGTTTGTTCCTTTTCCAACATATTTTAAATAAGATTCTAATTCGTTTTACGATTCCTATTTAGCCAACATTATTTCGTGTGTGCTTATGATATAGATTGACATATATAATCAAAGTTCTACAGCACACATCGATCGTCATCAGGCCTGCTGACTTCGTTGGAGAGTTCGTAAGTACGGCATAGCCGTCAAAACATTTAATTTCCTTTACCTACATAATCATTTACATAGTGTAATCAATTACAATTTAACGTTAATTAAATATCCCTTTTCTTTATTGTCCTTATCGTACATGCAAACACGACCGAAAAGAGAGTCGCTGAACGTAAATAACGTTTAGTCTTAAGGACTTAGTTTAAGCATTATAAGTATTAAGAATGAACCCTATTATCGTATTTGGAGAATTAAAGATGAAGTTTAATATGAGTTAAATTGTTATCTTTTGAGGGCCCCTAAGAGAATGTAGCGCAGCGGTTGTAAAGGGTGGAGTCTGATGGGACTTCACAGGTAGGTTGGGTAAAGAAGGAGGCCATTACCATCTGGGTCTCCATCTTCGATAGGTACACTCTCTCGTCCGAATCTTAGCCGTTGGGTTTAAGTTCTTATCGTTATCGTTTCTCTGTCTACTACTGTTAGTTCTGTGACACTCTTGTTCTATCTTAACACAAACCCACACCCAGCTCACTGAGTAGGCCGGTCAAAACGTAGACAGAGGTGTTAGGGTGGACAACGCACATCGAGTGTGTTCGTTACAGAATTAAATGGCGCCCGACAATGGAGCAAGCCCGATGCCTGATCAGGCATCTGTCGTTTGACAGCCGAGCTTCCCGAGCTTCTCCATTTTTGACTTGGATATACCAGCAAAAAGGTTATACTTTTGTATTGGGCTGGAAAGAAAGTCATGTCGTTTTTTTTCAATATTTTCAAAGATGATTTATTTATATCAGGACTTATAATTAATCAATTATGTATTGGCCGTTTTTTTCGACCACAAATGACCATCTCTCGGGCAGCTGCATAATTCCGCGCTCGAAGAACTTTTGGTCTTTTCCAGCAAAGAATCGAGACAAGTGGTTTTCGACAGCCTCATCTGAATCAAAGTTTTTACCATTCAAAGAGTTTTGAAGAGAGCGAAACAAATGGTAATCTGAAGGTGCTAAGTCCGAACTATAAGGTGGATGTGGTAGCACTTTCCAATTCAGCTCCGTTAATTTTTGCCGAGTGCCAAAGATGTGTGGGGCCTAGCGTTGTCATGGTGAAAGACTATACCCTTGCGATTAGCTAGTGCCGGCTCCTTTTCTTTAATTTATTCCGCCAAATTGTATAACTGGCGACAGTACACATCTGAATTGATGGTTTCATTCCGTCCCAGCAGCTCAAAGTGCACTACACCCTTCCAATTCCACCAAACAGACAGCATAACTTTCCTCTGATGGATATCGGCCTTTGATGTGGCTTGGGCTGGCTCATCTTTCTTGCTCCATGATCTTTTTCGTTGGACATTATTGTAAACAACCCACTTTTCGTCGCCAGTAATGATCCGCTTCAAAAAAGGATCGTTTTTAATCCGTTGCAGCAGAGAACGGCAGATATTGATACGCTTAGTTAGGTGAATTTCCTTTAAGTTATGCGGAACCCAAATATCGAGCTTGTTTACGTAGCCAAGTTTCTTCAAATGGTTTTCAACGGTTGTACGCGACACACTGAGCTTCTCTGACATCTCCCGCGTTGAATAACGCCGGTTTTCATCCAGCAAAGCCTGAATTTGTTCGTCAATAACGGACGATGGTCGACCAGAACGTGGGGCGTCTTTAACTCCAAAATCTCCAAGCCTGAATTTGGCAAACCAGCGCTGACATTGGCGATCACTCATGGCATCTTTACCATACACTTCGCACAATTTTTCACGAGCTTCGATCGCTTTTTTCCGTTTCGGAAATAAAAAAGCAAAATATGCCGAAAATGCTCACTTTGATCCTCCATGTTTAATTTGCTATAGCTTTTTTATGTATGCGCAAGCATATATATTCAATGTTTATTCACAACATAGCAAGTTGATAACAACAGTGCAAAACTTAATATAAGGTGTGATGATATAGGTTATAGTTGATAATAGGCCAGTGGATGGCCGGACCGCTGCTGCAGTAAGACGTGCATTGGTTGACGAATGCGTAGAGACTGACTGGTAGAGAGCTGCCCACTTCGTAGAGACTGACTGGTAGAGAGCTGCCCACTTCGCATACACAACACCCCTTAACACCCAGATGCGTTGTAATATTGTGGGTGTTGTCGCTGACGCCTGGATCTTCGCGGTGTCACTTCCGCTTGGATCGGCTCCAAAACTGACGCTAGTCGCGCTGGAGAGTTCTCTGTGTTTACGGCGTGACCCATCGACGGTGATAATGGGTGTGGAACGGGGGAAGAGTCGTCAGAATACGAAGACGGGGTAGTAGGTTCGCGAGCTCGAAGCTGGTCTAGATGACGTCGAACCACACGGCTATCATCGAGGTCCACTGTGTAAGATATAGGTCCAGTTTGCTCCGATACGCGACCTTCAATCCATTTCCGGCCGCTTGAATAGTTTCTGACCCAGACTGGGCTACCTGTAACAAAACTCTTCTTATTGACTGGTTCAGAGTCCTTACCCAATATGATTTCGTTTGGCTGAATCTTATCAAGAAATGATTTGAGTTCCCGCTTGAGGAGCAACTCTGCTGGCGAATGTCCCGTTGTCGAATGCGGTGTGCAATGTTGGCTGAACAGATATCGGGCCAGGGCTAGATTTATGTCAGTATCTCGTTCCATTTTCTTTAAGAATCCTTTTGTGCTTTGGACCATTCGCTCAGCTTGTCCATTGGTCGCCGGGTGAAAAGGTGCCGATCGGATATGGCGAATAATGTTGTTGCTCATAAATTTTTTAAATTCATCAGATGTAAACGCGGTTCCATTATCCGAAACCAACTCGTCCGGAATTCCATGAGTAGCAAAAAGCTGGCGAAGGAACGCGATGGCGCAGGTTGCTGATGTAGACTTGACAAAGCTAACCTCGAGCCACTTTGAGAAAGAATCAACGACCAAAAAGAACACCTGGCCTTGAAACGGTCCTGCAAAGTCAACATGAAGACGCGACCAAGGTTTCTTAGTAGATTCCCAAAAGTGTACTTCCGATTTGTGTGGCTCATTTCGAGTTTCCTGACAGGCTTGGCAGCGCTTAACTGTGAGCTCGATATCCGCATCGATATTTGGCCACCAAACGTAGCTCCTCGCCAATGCTTTCATTTTTACGATTCCAGGATGATGCGCGTGAAGAGCGGCTAGGATCTCTTTCCGATCAGCCGTGAGAATTAAGGCGCGATGCCCCAGACCAAGACTCCCTTGTTAGCTGATAACTCGTCCCGTCGCATAGAGTATGGGTACAGATCATCGGCTCGATGAATTTTGGTACTGGGCCACCCCCTTAGTACCCAGCTAGTACTTTCCTAAGGACCGGCTCCTTGGCAGTATGCGAGGCGAGTGACTGTGCGCTGACAATAGGTTCGGCTGCCCATTCGATCATTAAAACGTCCTCCTTGGTAGATGTTTGCGGTTCGGTCAATATCGGGCAACGGTGGATGATGGTGAAATCGTATGCACTCAAGAAAATTGCTCGTCTCAGCATTTGGTTCGAAATGATGTTTGGCACTGCCTTTGATGCGGTAAATATACCCAGAAGCGGGCGATGGTCTGTGATCAAGGTGAATGGACGGCCATACAGGTAGTTGTGGAACTTTTTAACGCCGGAAATTAGTGCGACCGCCTCTCTGTCGATTTGTGAATAGTTCCGCTCTGCCTTAGACAACGTACGTGAATAAAATGCTATTGGCTTTTCCATTCCGTTTTCCATTTTGTGACTTAGTACAGCTCCTATTCCATACGGAGAGGCATCGCAGACCAAAACCAAGGGTAAATTCTCGCTGTAATGGACCAATACTGCATCTGAGACGATGAGCTGCTTTAACTTGTTGAACGCCTCCTGGTGTTGATGCAACCATTTCCATGAAGAATTTTTATCTAGAAGGCGATGCAATGGCTCTGCAATTGTAGCTTTGTTAGGAAGAAATGAATGATAAAAATTAGTAAGCCCTAGAAAGGCTTGAAGTTGTTTCTTATCTGTTGGCGCCGGCGCGGAGTGGATGGCCCTGACCTTGTCCACCGAGGGCCGGATGCCTAGGGCGTCGATTTTGAACCCCAAAAACTTGATATCGTTGGCCAGTAAATAAAGTTCGAAACGCTCCTTGTGGGCAACCCATTTTGAGGGAGTAGTTAAGTCAAACGATTCCAGACTCCCAACAGAAGCCATAATAATGCTTGACACACGCTTTTCCGTTTCTGATTGAATGGAGCTTCCAGGTGATTCCAGTCTATAGTCGGATTCTTCTTCTTCTTTGACCTTATCGGCGTTTTTCTTTTCAGATTGTTTTACAGTTATCTTCTTGTCCATCTGCAAAAGTAAAGAAAAACAGAAACTCTGGCCGCTGAGCTGAAATATCGGCGGAGTTTATTCTGTTCGATACCGTTCTTTGCTGTTCTCTTTTCACCTTCTCTTCGTTCTTGCTGTTGTAATCTGACTTGGACTCGGACTTGCACAGTTATTCACACGCTTAGTGGAATCCCATCCTCGTCGCCAATTTTATGTATGCGCAAGCATATATATTCAATGTTTATTCACAATATAGCAAGTTGATAACAACAGTGCAAGACTTAATATAAGGTGTGATGATATAGGTTATAGTTGATAATAGGCCAGTGGATGGCCGGACCGCTGCTGCAGTAAGACGTGCATTGGTTGACGAATGCGTAGAGACTGACTGGTAGAGAGCTGCCCACTTCGTAGAGACTGACTGGTAGAGAGCTGCCCACTTCGCATACACAACACCCCTTAACACCCAGATGCGTTGTAATATTGTGGGTGTTGTCGCTGACGCCTGGATCTTCGCGGTGTCACTTCCGCTTGGATCGGCTCCAAAACTGACGCTAGTCGCGCTGGAGAGTTCTCTGTGTTTACGGCGTGACCCATCGACGGTGATAATGGGTGTGGAACGGGGGAAGAGTCGTCAGAATACGAAGACGGGGTAGTAGGTTCGCGAGCTCGAAGCTGGTCTAGATGACGTCGAACCACACGGCTATCATCGAGGTCCACTGTGTAAGATATAGGTCCAGTTTGCTCCGATACGCGACCTTCAATCCATTTCCGGCCGCTTGAATAGTTTCTGACCCAGACTGGGCTACCTGTAACAAAACTCTTCTTATTGACTGGTTCAGAGTCCTTACCCAATATGATTTCGTTTGGCTGAATCTTATCAAGAAATGATTTGAGTTCCCGCTTGAGGAGCAACTCTGCTGGCGAATGTCCCGTTGTCGAATGCGGTGTGCAATGTTGGCTGAACAGATATCGGGCCAGGGCTAGATTTATGTCAGTATCTCGTTCCATTTTCTTTAAGAATCCTTTTGTGCTTTGGACCATTCGCTCAGCTTGTCCATTGGTCGCCGGGTGAAAAGGTGCCGATCGGATATGGCGAATAATGTTGTTGCTCATAAATTTTTTAAATTCATCAGATGTAAACGCGGTTCCATTATCCGAAACCAACTCGTCCGGAATTCCATGAGTAGCAAAAAGCTGGCGAAGGAACGCGATGGCGCAGGTTGCTGATGTAGACTTGACAAAGCTAACCTCGAGCCACTTTGAGAAAGAATCAACGACCAAAAAGAACACCTGGCCTTGAAACGGTCCTGCAAAGTCAACATGAAGACGCGACCAAGGTTTCTTAGTAGATTCCCAAAAGTGTACTTCCGATTTGTGTGGCTCATTTCGAGTTTCCTGACAGGCTTGGCAGCGCTTAACTGTGAGCTCGATATCCGCATCGATATTTGGCCACCAAACGTAGCTCCTCGCCAATGCTTTCATTTTTACGATTCCAGGATGATGCGCGTGAAGAGCGGCTAGGATCTCTTTCCGATCAGCCGTGGGAATTAAGGCGCGATGCCCCAGACCAAGACTCCCTTGTTAGCTGATAACTCGTCCCGTCGCATAGAGTATGGGTACAGATCATCGGCTCGATTAATTTTGGTACTGGGCCACCCCCTTAGTACCCAGCTAGTACTTTCCTAAGGACCGGCTCCTTGGCAGTATGCGAGGCGAGTGACTGTGCGCTGACAATAGGTTCGGCTGCCCATTCGATCATTAAAACGTCCTCCTTGGTAGATGTTTGCGGTTCGGTCAATATCGGGCAACGGTGGATGATGGTGAAATCGTATGCACTCAAGAAAATTGCTCGTCTCAGCATTTGGTTCGAAATGATGTTTGGCACTGCCTTTGATGCGGTAAATATGCCCAAAAGCGGGCGATGGTCTGTGATCAAGGTGAATGGACGGCCATACAGGTAGTTGTGGAACTTTTTAACGCCGGAAATTAGTGCGACCGCCTATCTGTCGATTTGTGAATAGTTCCGCTCTGCCTTAGACATCGTACGTGAATAAAATGCTATTGGCTTTTCCATTCCGTTTTCCATTTTGTGACTTAGTACAGCTCCTATTCCATACGGAGAGGCATCGCAGACCAAAACCAAGGGTAAATTCTCGCTGTAATGGACCAATACTGCATCTGAGACGATGAGCTGCTTTAACTTGTTGAACGCCTCCTGGTGTTGATGCAACCATTTCCATGAAGAATTTTTATCTAGAAGGCGATGCAATGGCTCTGCAATTGTAGCTTTGTTAGGAAGAAATGAATGATAAAAATTAGTAAGCCCTAGAAAGGCTTGAAGTTGTTTCTTATCTGTTGGCGCCGGCGCGGAGTGGATGGCCCTGACCTTGTCCACCGAGGGCCGGATGCCTAGGGCGTCGATTTTGAACCCCAAAAACTTGATATCGTTGGCCAGTAAATAAAGTTCGAAACGCTCCTTGTGGGCAACCCATTTTGAGGGAGTAGTTAAGTCAAACGATTCCAGACTCCCAACAGAAGCCATAATAATGCTTGACACACGCTTTTCCGTTTCTGATTGAATGGAGCTTCCAGGTGATTCCAGTCTATAGTCGGATTCTTCTTCTTCTTTGACCTTATCGGCGTTTTTCTTTTCAGATTGTTTTACAGTTATCTTCTTGTCCATCTGCAAAAGTAAAGAAAAACAGAAACTCTGGCCGCTGAGCTGAAATATCGGCGGAGTTTATTCTGTTCGATACCGTTCTTTGCTGTTCTCTTTTCACCTTCTCTTCGTTCTTGCTGTTGTAATCTGACTTGGACTCGGACTTGCACAGTTATTCACACGCTTAGTGGAATCCCATCCTCGTCGCCAATTTTATGTATGCGCAAGCATATATATTCAATGTTTATTCACAATATAGCAAGTTGATAACAACAGTGCAAGACTTAATATAAGGTGTGATGATATAGGTTATAGTTGATAATAGGCCAGTGGATGGCCGGACCGCTGCTGCAGTAAGACGTGCATTGGTTGACGAATGCGTAGAGACTGACTGGTAGAGAGCTGCCCACTTCGTAGAGACTGACTGGTAGAGAGCTGCCCACTTCGCATACACAACACCCCTTAACACCCAGATGCGTTGTAATATTGTGGGGGTTGTCGCTGACGCCTGGATCTTCGGGGTGTCACTTCCGCTTGGATCGGCTCCAAAACTGACGCTAGTCGCGCTGGAGAGTTCTCTGTGTTTACGGCGTGACCCATCGACGGTGATAATGGGTGTGGAACGGGGGAAGAGTCGTCAGAATACGAAGACGGGGTAGTAGGTTCGCGAGCTCGAAGCTGGTCTAGATGACGTCGAACCACACCGCTATCATCGAGGTCCACTGTGTAAGGTGTGTAAGGTTCAGTTTGCTCCGATACGCGACCTTCAATCCATTTCCGGCCGCTTGAATAGTTTCTGACCCAGACTGGGCTACCTGTAACAAAACTCTTCTTATTGACTGGTTCAGAGTCCTTACCCAATATGATTTCGTTTGGCTGAATCTTATCAAGAAATGATTTGAGTTCCCGCTTGAGGAGCAACTCTGCTGGCGAATGTCCCGTTGTCGAATGCGGTGTGCAATGTTGGCTGAACAGATATCGGGCCAGGGCTAGATTTATGTCAGTATCTCGTTCCATCTTCTTTAAGAATCCTTTTGTGCTTTGGACCATTCGCTCAGCTTGTCCATTGGTCGCCGGGTGAAAAGGTGCCGATCGGCGAATATGGCAAATAATGTTGTTGCTCATAAATTTTTTAAATTCATCAGATGTAAACGCGGTTCCATTATCCGAAACCAACTCGTCCGGAATTCCATGAGTAGCAAAAAGCTGGCGAAGGAACGCGATGGCGCAGGTTGCTGATGTAGACTTGACAAAGCTAACCTCGAGCCACTTTGAGAAAGAATCAACGACCAAAAAGAACACCTGGCCTGGTCCTGCAAAGTCAACATGAAGACGCGACCAAGGTTTCTTAGTAGATTCCGAAAAGTGTACTTCCGATTTGTGTGGCTCATTTCGAGTTTCCTGACAAGCTTGGCAGCGCTTAACTGTGAGCTCGATATCCGCATCGATATTTGGCCACCAAACGTAGCTCCTCGCCAATGCTTTCATTTTTACGATTCCAGGATGATGCGCGTGAATTAAGTGGGAATTAAGGCGCGATGCCCCAGACCAAGACTCCCTTGTTAGCTGATAACTCGTCCCGTCGCATAGAGTATGGGTACAGATCATCGGCTCGATTAATTTTGGTACTGGGCCACCCCCTTAGCACCCAGCTAGTACTTTCCTAAAGACCGGCTCCTTGGCAGTATGCGTGGCGAGTGACTGTGCGCTGACAATAGGTTGGGCTGCCCATTCGATCATTAAAACGTCCTCCTTGGTAGATGTTTGCGGTTCGGTCAATATCGGGCAACGGCCTAAAAAATCGGCATTACTTATTTTTGCTTCAGGACGGTGGATGATGGTGAAATCGTATGCACTCAAGAAAATTGCTCGTCTCAGCATTTGGTACGAAATGATGTTTGGCACTGCCTTTGATGCGGTAAATATGCCCAGAAGCGGGCGATGGTTTGTGATCAAGGTGAATGAACGGCCATACAGGTAGTTGTGGAACTTTTTAACGCCGGAAATTAGTGCGACCGCCTCTCTGTCGATTTGTGAATAGTTCCGCTCTGCCTTAGACAACGTACGTGAATAAAATGCTATTGGCTTTTCCATTCCGTTTTCCATTTTGTGACTTAGTACAGCTCCTATTCCATACGGAGAGGCATCGCAGACCAAAACCAAGGGTAAATTCTCGCTGTAATGGACCAATACTGCATCTGAGACGATGAGCTGCTTTAACTTGTTGAACGCCTCCTGGTGTTGATGCAACCATGAAGAATTTTTATCTAGAAGGCGATGCAATGGCTCTGCAATTGTAGCTTTGTTAGGAAGAAATGAATGATAAAAATTAGTAAGCCCTAGAAAGGCTTGAAGTTGTTTCTTATCTGTTGGCGCCGGCGCGGAGTGGATGGCCCTGACCTTGTCCACCGAGGGCCGTATGCCTAGGGCGTCGATTTTGAACCCCAAAAACTTGATATCGTTGGCCAGTAAATAAAGTTCGAAACGCTCCTTGTAGGCAACCCATTTTGAGGGAGTAGTTAAGTCAAACGATTCCAGACTCCCAACAGAAGCCATAATAATGCTTGACACACGCTTTTCCGTTTCTGATTGAATGGAGCTTCCAGGTGATTCCAGTCTATCGTCGGATTCTTCTTCTTCTTTGACCTTATCGGCGTTTTTCTTTTCAGATTGTTTTACAGTTATCTTCTTGTCCATCTGCACAAGTAAAGAAAAACAGAAACTCTCTTTGCTGTTCTCTTTTCACCTTCTCTTCGTTCTTGCTGTTGTAATCTGACTTGGACTCGGACTTGCACAGTTATTCACACACTTAGTGGAATCCCATCCTCGTGGCCAATTTTATGTATGCGCAAGCATATATATTCAATGTTTATTCACAATATAGCAAGTTGATAACAACAGTGCAAGACTTAATATAAGGTGTGATGATATAGGTTATAGTTGATAATAGGCCAGTGGATGGCCGGACCGCTGCTGCAGTAAGACCTGCATTGGTTGACGAATGCGTAGAGACTGACTGGTAGAGAGCTGCCCACTTCGTAGAGACTGACTGGTAGAGAGCTGCCCACTTCGCATACACAACAAGCTTCCACAAATGTTATCGAATAATTACCAATTTTTCATCGATAGTACCTAAGACAATAAGCTTTAAAACGATACTAAAAAGTGTGACCCTGGTGCTCGGTTAGTCGTAAATAAATTAGATTAAAAACGATTACTAAAAAAAACGACATGTCTTTCTTGCCCGCCCAATAATATGTTTTTCTATCAGTTCGGTCATAGTCGAACATTGTAGTTAAAAACATTCCAATTTGATTATTTGATACTTAGGACTTATAGTTCTGATTTATAGTCGGTTCTATACCAGGTTTTCAGTTTTCAAACAATTCCTCCTTTCCAAAATAAAATAGAGATTGGCTCTAGCTCCTCTTTTATTTGGATAGGCTTCAAAACATAATTTTTTTATAATTAATTCCGCCAACATTTACAGTTTATAATTCGTACCTATCGACCAAAAATCAACCTGCTGCTGCATTACTCCTCGGGATAAGCCCCTCATATTGGTATGATATTATCGCATTCCGTATTTCTCAAAGATTTCTCTCGTTTTGTCATTGTTGAATGATTACCGTATATTTCTATCGCATATCGTACCATAACCTTTTCGCTTTTGATATTTACATTTAATAGTTAGATTTATTCAGTCCATATTTCGAATCCCTATGAATCATCCGCTCCAAGGTTCTCGTCTTTAGTTAGTTGTTTCGTTTAATCAGTAATCGTTTAAAGATGTCGGCTAGGGGATGATAATTCAGTGACGTGCACCCTCTGCAATGGAGTGGTTATAGCACATAATCCCAAATCCGGAATGGAAAATTGGATGATGACTAGATCTATGTCTCGAAATGCAGATAATCAGAACAATGTTATCACCACTCAGAATTCTAACCTGAATTCTCAGCAAGACAATGCCCAAGCCGATAACCCAAATGCAACCGAAGACCCGGAACAACAAAGTTTCGCGAATCAACTAAGAGCATTGAAAGAGAACCAGAGGGCATTCCAAGTAAGCATGATCGAAAGCCAGAGAGAATTTCAAGTATCCATGACAGACAACATGACTCAGATGTTTAGCCAATTGAATAGGTCCACATATGTCGATAGCAGTACAACTCAACCGCAGCACGAATTCCGAAACAACTCAGGACAAGCTGATTTCCAGAACAGTCAGGGTCAAAACAATCAGCGAGTTAGGAACTCTCCAGACGTGCGAAGCGATCGCAGCGATCTTTCTTTGGATCGTGCTGACAGGATTTCAAGCGTGATTTCAAACTGGCGAATCAAGTTCAGTGGTTCAGCTAACGACATCGCAGTTGAGGATTTTATTTACCGTGTAAATTGTCTTACTACACAAAGCCTTAACGGAAATTTCGATTTGCTGTCGTAGTTTGCAAATTTGTTATTTGCAGGTCCTGCCTTATCTTTTTACTGGCGTGTTTATAGGTCGGTAGATGAGATGAGTTGGCGTGTATTGTGGAGGCGTTTAAAGGAAAGATACTCAGATCAGAGATCAGACCGTGAGATTAAAAGCGTTATGCGTCGTCGTAAACTGGGTTCAAACGAAAGTTTTGATGAATTCCTCGACGCAATGCTTATCATAGCCAATTCTCTTCGCGAGCCCATGCATGATAGCGAGCTAGCCAGCAAAGTCCGTCACAATCTGAAGCCAGACCTGAAACTTGAGTTATTGCATGTTGACACCCCTTCTTTGGAAACTTTACGTAAGGCGTGTCACCGCCACGAAGAATTTTATCGTAGCACTCGTTCGATGCCAGTTCAACGCCCGAATCCAATTAAACGGTTCGTCAACACAATTCTTCACGAATACGATTCGGAAAATCAGTCCGAAGAAGAAGCCGATGTCAAGGACGAGGTCTGTGCAGTTAGGTCGGCAGACAAATCGTTTGCTGGAACTGTGATGAAACAGGTCACAGGTACCACGATTGCCTTAAACCTCACCGTATTTTCAGTTACGGTTTTGGCACACCCGACGTATATAAGCCCAGTTGCGCAAAATGTAATCTGGTATCGGAAAACTCTAAGCAGGACATTTGCAAGTTCCAGAAAGTGGATGTCCGCCGTTAGCCTCGGATAAGCAAAGTACTCCGGATGCTGCAGCAACGGATAATTTACCTGATTTGTCTATTTCCAAACCTGACGTATCAACCACTCTAACCTTCAAGCCATACCACATTCGATTGCAGGATTATCAACTTCAACTTTTCAACTTTTAAAGTTGGCTTCAACTTTTAAAGTCAATTCCATTGACA